>JAZBGW010001250.1:0-16658 GCA_037464815.1 Mylabris variabilis
ATAAAACGACACAAGAATTTCGTGTTATTTGACTTGTTATAGAAGAAAATTTGCACAGAAACTACACATCTACAGCTTGAATTATGGTTTAAACCCCCATAAAAATTGATCTAATTATAATTAACTTATACGGCATCTCAATTAACTTTTTTTTGATTAGATTTAGAATAGAATTTGTTTTCTACCAAACCTTCAAAGACTGAACGTAATCTTTACAATTTTTTAACATTTTCTTACTAGCTTCAATTTTTGAAATTATTCAAAAAGCGTTTTAATCTTATATTACAAACGGGGTTAAAATCGACGATTGACAAGACTCTACCCTTAAAACACCGAGGGTTGTGGCTATCGTAAAGCTATTACCCACACATACAGATTGGCATTAAATATTATTGCTTCTTCCTGCACCCTTACTCGTTTTATTCTATTGACATACAGTAATGAGAGCTATTTAATTTTTCAAAACAAACCGAACTAATATGCAATGATTGTTAATTTAAAACAATATAAAAAATAATTATTTATAATGAATCCTAATTGTGTTATAATTAATATTTATTGTTAAATAATAAACAAATTTATGGATGTAAAAATGAAGGCAACGTATTGTTACGTCTCCATTATTCTCTTCTTTTAAATTTGCTGTTGGCATAAATGACGGTGTCATTTCACCATACACAAAATTTACCGCTAAAGAAAACGACCAGATAATCATCACTAATAACAACATTGTTGCAAATTGCATATTGTAGAGAATAATTTATATATTTTTTCCATGTTGTATACCTGTGTGTGTGTGTGTGTCTGTCTAGGCTTTCGTGCATATTTCAACTCGAAAATCTTGATTAGATTGGATATTTCAAACAAAGAACGGTTGTTGTAATCAACAATAATAACAACAGATTACGAGCAACTTGCTCATTTTGTACACACGCAACTAACAAGCCAGCTATAGGTTGTAAATTATGTTTAATAATATTTGTAAATGTTGCCTTCAAGATTTTCTACGATAAAAAATCGTGGAATACATCGTGTATGCACATAATTTAATTTCGATTATAATTATAAAACTTACCTCGTTGATTTGTGGATGGGGAATCGATCGGAATATCGCCAAATATTCTCTGAAATAAATCAAAAAATTTTTTGAAAAAATACTTCTCTCATAACAGATTCAACACAATATTGTTAATTTTATTTAGAAATATTCAGGTCTGGTGCAGAATTTACAATATAAAAATTTTATGATAGATGCACGTGTTTTGTTTATAACAGACGTCTGGTCATATTTTCAAAGACGATTTTCCGTCTATTTTAAAATATAAGAAATAACGAATAACCAACACGTGAAACAAAACCGGTTACTCCGACATTTTCGTTTTTCTTATCGTGATAAGAATGTAACCCCCGCCGTTGTTCAACTTTATTAAGCGATGCTTAAGTGCGGTTCTTAATTGTCGATTTCCTTGTATTTATATAAATTTCCAATAATCATTTAATAGATCAGTGCGATTTTAATTGCAATAAAATTAACACTTTATCAAATTACTGTGCTTAACGATTGCATAGAAATTTTCAACTTTAGAACAAAGTAGTTGTAATAAAAAGTTTAACAACTTAATTGACTAATGAAATATACGAAACATATTGTTTGTTGTATATCTACATTTTTTTTAGTTTGCTGGCAAACAATAAATTTATCTAATTTTTCAATACACTACAACGTGTGATTTTATTATGCTTCAAAAAAAGTGATATTTAAACTTAAACACACAATTAAATATTGATAACGTTGTTATTTTAATGCCCCATAAAGAGTCAATTAAATAAAAATTGCCTACTGTTTCTAATAAAAATAACAATAAAATCACTAGATGGTATAGTTTGAATCATTGCCGTATTTACAATAGATACATTTTTGATTTCTTGAACGGACAAATCCGGGAAACAAAAAATTACCATATTTTATACCTTCTTCGAAATAGTGTTGAGAGTACCTAAAGGACCTTGTTGTTTGTTGTCACTTTCACTACACTTCTACAACGAGTTGAGTGTCCTTCGGAATTACTTTTATTATTATTGTATGCAAAAAACCCTGATAAATTGTCTACAATTCGTGTTGTTGTGTATAAAGCACCGGCTTTTGTAAACCATGCTGAGAGGCCAACCAACCAGAACCCAGAACTGTAAACTAGTGACTTAGCAAGGGGTAGCTACAATTTAGACCCCCTCCGCTCTTTCTCTCTGTCACACCCGTTATTATCGTATAAGACTGAAAAATAGCAGCCATCGTCTTGATTTTTATCTACTGAATTCTAACACATATACACACAGATAATATATACACGCGTATAATTATCAGGACGAGATGAAGACACCAATAAACCCATAAAATCTTTAAACTTTTCGAAATTGTAAATAGAAACCGAAGGGGAGAATCTAGCCGACTTTACACAATACAACCCTCTACTATATGGATGCAAAAAATCACTGTTTACACTCATAAATTATCGGCATTTGCATACATTCAAGACGTGTAGCTAGCTACACACAAAAAAAAGGGAAATTCATCAGAAATATTGGAAAATAAAGCCAAAGTTTCACTTTTCAGGTAAAGTAAAGTTTGCGGTTGATTTCCAACCGCAAAATAGAATTTGAATAGTTTGCGGTGCACTTCTGGTCGTGACGTTCGTTTTATAAATGAAAAATAAAAATAACGAAAATCTTACATTTCGGTTGTGATTTGTTGATTGTGATCGGCGCAAATATAACACACTCATCACTATTTTTACCTTTGCCGATGTGGAAATTTACAAGCACCGTAAACAACAACAATAAAACACATTATTAAGATGTTCAAAGTGCTCCAACTTAGCGTAGGTGAAATTTTCGAAAATACTCTCAGTTGAAAATGGCGTCCTCATTTTGATATAAGATAGAAGATATAATCTATAATGGTTTAGAGAGAGATGCGGTGTTTTTTCTTTTTGATTTTATCGTCGATCAAATGATGGAACTTCGCCAATGATGCGACCGGCGGTAGGTAGGTAGAAACAAGTTCTTTTTATTGTAATAATCCAGTTTCGGCCATATTTTCGTTTTTGGTTTGGACAGAAACAACATCAATTAACACACCACGATTGTTTATTATAAATAATTTAAGAAAAAAATTTCGGTTTGGATTGTCCGTCCGGTTCTGGGGATTCTTTAAATAGTTAGCCACACACGATGTTTTTAATGAGTTACATACAACTAAGTTGAAATTCTATACGTTTCACGTATTTCGGATCCAATTAAAAATCCGTATTTTTTTATTTTTATATAACAAACAAAAAATTGTTTTTTCTAAATAATAATTTAACAAAGCCCAACAATGTGCATCTAAACCGCTTCGTATTTCACACGAAACTGTTTACACATAAGTTTTTATTGGAAATAACAGTTGACTCTGTATATAGTTAGTTGATCAGGGGAAAGAATAGCTGTTGTTTCACTCACACAACAATACAGCTCTATTACCGGTATAATCATTAATATTATCTACAACTAATTGGCTTTTGTTAACGAATATGTAGTAAAGTTCATCTGTTCAACTCGACCTTCCGCAGCATTGTAACGCAAATGTTAGCGTTGACATCAAGTCGAATTTCTTGCGCAACAGCCGATCCGCGAAAATATCGAGTCCGGCTCGATGTGCAAATCCATAAATATTAGTGACTGACCGTAGATTCGGTTTCGGTTTCGGCTAAAAAGCCTAGTTACGGTCATAGTTTCAGTTTCGGGCAAAAATCAGCCGAAACTCGGTGTTTCAGCATACAATAAAAATTTTAACATATCTAGATAAGTTTCAGTTTCGGTTTCGGTTTCGGCCAAAATTGAGACCGAGGCCGAAGATTCGGTTTCGGCTGTAAGTTGTGTTTCTTTCGGACAGTATTTGAAATAAGCATTTCAAGGTGTATGAGAGGATATTATCGATTTGAGAAAATTTAGATAAAAATCTGAATTACAGAGGAAGATATTGAAACATGATTTTCTTATTTTTTCCCCTATTACTCAGCCCATATTGATTAGTTTGCAATAAATAAGTATAATTGACAGTTAATTGAAAATTGAAGAGGCTTTCCAAATCTTGAAGAAATTTTCCGATCGACTTGTTAGTTTTCCGAAAAAATAGTACAAAGGCAAAAATTTATTTTCACAGATTTGAACACAATTTTGAAGTTAGAGAACCGGACGATATTTGGTTTGAAAGCCTGTAAAAGGAGCTTTGCTTCGCAGTCGCGAAAAATCCAATTTCTTGAAAATAAAATCAGTTTTCGGAAAATTCCAGACTTAGATACTATTTTCATCTATTTTCAAATGGTAACATGGTTGGTAGAGAAAAACGTTTTACTGAATCATTGCAAAAAAAATTGTTACAAGATATTTGCTAAGTGTTTAAGTATGTATAGTGGCGATCGAAAAAAAGAGACCACCTCTTGTGCGGCAGTGTAAAACAGGCTTATGAGGGCGGTCGTCACTATGTCACAGAATCTCAACAGGTCAGAAATTGGGAAGAAAGATATTCAATCAGAAGATGAAGGTGGGGTTACTGATACCATTTTGGGTATTTTTTGAACAGGAAAAATCCTCTATAAATTTGCTATGGCTGAAATTTTTACCCTCACGAGAGAAACAACCTGACTCGCACTGACAAAAATTTGCGAAATTCTCGCTCAAGACTCGGTCTTTTTTTGGTAGCCAGTGTACATACAACTAGGTGCATGAAAAAGGTGACGACGCTTGAGCGAGAAATGCCCGTTCTTTTAGTTGTGTAAACCATGCTTTCACCATCTTGAAGGAAAGAGGGTAGGAACATGTAAGATTCTTAAATAAATAAGATAACACCGTTATTGCCACCTACAATTTTTAGTTGAATATGTTTCCTTTCCAATTCTGATTTGCCAGACATTCTGAAGACCTCCTTCGTTAGCCTGATTTACACAGCCTCACAACTATCGTTATCTTTTTCATGCACTTAGCTGTACACTCGAGTGCAATAAAAATGTGACGATAGTTGTGTGGCTGTGCAACTCAGGCTAAAGAGGGAGGTTCTCACAATATGGCAGACATCTAGCAGATCAGAATGTGGAAGGGAAAATATCCAACCAAAAATCGCAGGTGGGACTAGGGGTGTTATCTTGTATATACTAACATTTAACGAATTGCCCCAAACCGTTTCTATCGCCAGACCTTCTTCCCTTCAAGATGGAGAAAGCTTGATTCACACAACTAAAAGAATTAAAAGAGTCATCACATTTTTATTGCACGCGGCTGTAACTATTCCGGATTGCAGCTTTTATCTTTATCTATCTATAGTTGATTCTTAATCAGGTTATTTGTTATTTCACATTTCTTTGAAGCATTCTGGAAAGCGTCATGATAAGAAAATTGTTAAAAACCCCGTCGCATTGTCCAATTTTATAGCCGATTTTTCTATTTAATTTTATAATTAATCTCGGATCTGAGATATTTTTATCTTTAGATTACCCTAATCAGTTGCGTGTGTATGTTGGGCTATCACGCCAAAAACATACGCCACAGTCATGCCTTCAACTTGCGTATAAGCTCAAATTCTCAAGACAGCATATACTTTTTGGCAAACCGAACGGAATCTCGGGTGAAATTAGAGGCCGTTCTATTCTAAAAAAATCGAAAGGTTTCTCGGATGCGGCAACTCGGATCAGAAATCGAATAGTGTAAAGACACTTTGTCGTTTTATCTGCTCGGATCAAGATATCGACTTTATTCGGGATTATTGGCACAAAAGAGTTGTCCACCCCCTCTGCTTTAGCGCCTTTTCAAATACGACTTGGTAAATCGAACGGAATCTCGGATAAAATTAGAGACCGTTCTATTCTAAAAAAAAATCGAAAGGTTTCTCGGATGTGGCAACTCGTATTAGAAATAGAATGTTATAAAGATCTACTCGGAACAAAAAATTGAATGTAAACTCGGCCAAAGTGGACTTAATTCGGGACTATTGGTACAAAAATATTGCGCACCCTCTGTGCTCTAGCGTCTGTTCAAATACGACAAAGGGTCACGTCCGTACGGGGACATTTCGATGGGAATATAAGACGACCGTTTTGGTTGATGAGTTTCCGGTAAATAATGGACTTTGAAACGTTCACCGAGCAAAGATCATTCTAGTGTTGTTGTTTGAAAGGAAAGCAATCAACCCGTTGCGTGATGTCATAAACAGGATCTATTCCCTTGACGAAGGATAATGCCGTTCACTATATACAGATATTTATACGGTGAATGGTGTATATCTAAACTGTAATAGGTAGGGTTGCCAACTATAAACTATAAAGACGTTACATTCACCCCCAGTGACGATTAGAAGATATTTAATAGTTCTCTTCTTTGCATCATTATGATTATTGTTATTATTATTATTACGGGAATTATTGTTGATAGGGTTGGTTGGAAAGTTTTGACAGTTTAGATGAGGAATTTTATTTTATTGCACAGCTACATTGGGCGATATCATGATTATGGGAGCTATGAGAAAATATTGTTTGTTTTATTTACGACTTGTTTCCAATTCGTCAAGCAAACTTCATATCTACAATAAAATTATCAAGATGGCTAACAAGACCCTTTTGATATACAAAACTAACCATATCCACATCCCTTTAACGGATTGATAAGTTTCGTTCAAATTTTCGTATCGATTTTCACCAACGAAAAACAATTTCCTTAAAAGTATCATCTATTTTTATTTGTGCTCCTTTTCCGGGATAGTGCTCGAATATAAATTGTATTTTCCAACATGTGAAATAACACACACTCACACCAATAAATCAGCCCTAATAGAAGAAAATTTATATTTTGCTGAGACTTGATCTATTTTTGCAGCAGAACCGTATTTTGTTCGTTCGCTTTTTTCGTCTTTCAACTTTTACGAGCCAGTCGCCCGGTTGGCTCCTGGGGTTTTTCTTCTCCAACACAAACAATAATAATATAAGGAGAGAGAGGATGATTTTTTTCAAAAAATTCACTCTACACGTAACCCATGTTGAATATCTTATATTTCTACGGTATAGACGATAAACAACAAACCAAACTGACTTGAGGGCAATTTCACGAGGAACATCAAAGTATTTAAGTTATGTGTAGAACGTGAAACGTTATACAAGCTTTTGTACTACATTTTCTTTTATATTTTACGATTAAAACCGCTATATTCCCCGTAGTTGGTTGGTAATTTTATAAAAACAACATCAAATTCTACGCTGCAGGTTATCGAGAAAATCGTCGCTTGTCTAAACGTATACAGCTAAAATTTTTAACGGTCTAGCAAACAGACAAGAATATAACTGAAAAAAAAAACACCAAGGATAATCTGATAAATTGTGGTCTATGACAAGGGTTCTGTGGGGTCAACTACTATTAAAAATAAACATCTCAAAAGGATATGCCATATAAATTTGTTAGGAATTGTGACAGATCCGTGTGAGAAAATATCGAGACTTGCCATCTTTCAACACTATCTTCATCAACGAAGATTCAACGTATAGGTAGAGCTAGGTGTATGGAAAAGATGACGATAGATGTGAGGCTAACGAGGAGAGTTCTCACCATTGCTAGATATTTCTAGCAAGTCAGAAAGGTATTCGACCAAAAATAAGAGCCTTACACGACCCCACGCTCTTCCCTTCAAGATGAAGAAAGCTTGGTTCACACAACTAAAACAACGGATATTTCAAGAATCGTCGCCTTTTCTATGCATCTAGCTGTACTGTAAAAAATAACGGAGAAAATTGTGGAAGACGCTAAATTTCCCAAGGGACGAGCCGCGTAAACGACACGAAAACTTGTTTAAACTTCATGAATAATACGGAAGACTTTGAATTTCTTTATCACAAACACTTTGAACTTCTCCCCTAAATTCTGTTGTTTACTATAACAATTAAAATTTTCAAATTGTTGTTTTTACGTTTAAAACTGAAAATACTTTGTAATCTTTGCAATAAATATTGTAATTTATTCCTGAAATCGTGTATTGTACATCTTTGGTAATAAAATTAAACTTATCCAATAAAACTGTACAAGCTGAAAAGCCAAGCTATTCGAAAGCGCGCTCCTCAATGCTAAGAGAACGCTGGTAATAAATGTCTGAAAACGATTTTAATAAGATTCACCATACATAAGAAAATCCGTTATGAATTCCATTTAAACAACCATCATTTTATATTAATAAAAATTTCGTATGGAAAATCGAGAAATTAAAGATAGGTAACATACAGAGACGGACGCGAGTAATTTTGGTATTTTAACGAAAATGAAATTCCATTGGAAACTTAACGAGTGATCCTCTCGATGACCCAGAAGCTCTATTTTATGTCTTACACTAAATTAACTTAGTTATGTTTATAGGGAGAGGCTGTTTAGGACTGTGTATATCCACTGATATACACAGTTATACTACTGAAGTTGCAGTATTTTTATTGGACAAGTTGACTTCACTGATAACATGAACTTGATAAGAATTTTACGGTTCCAAATGACTGGCAGATAATGAAAAGTTTAAAGCGCATCAAAGGGTTCGTCTATATAAATGTAATTACTAGAACTACAATCATTACTTTAAAGGGGTGCGTTTAATTGTAATTTACAATAAGATCACACTCATTATTATACGCTAACGTTAAATGACGTTAACTTAAAGTTAAAGTTTGTTTGGCATGCGTGTTGAGTTGCTTGGTTGAATTGCGCAAACGCGTTCATTACAGTTTGTCGGATAAAAAAAATGAATAAATAATTTTCATATTTTACGACTATGCCTTTTATGGATGAGATTTTATGATCAGTGATTCGAATAACATGTTAATTTCGATGCAAATTAATTCGTAATCTGTAAGATCTCATTTGTTGGAAAAAAGTTGAGATTTAAATACCCGTTTCCTGTTCTTGTTCAGGGCCGTAGGCAGAAAGCTATTCCAAGGCGCCTTTTTGGGAAAGTCGGGTGAATTTTACAGTAACAATTAGTTTGAGGGGGTGCAAAAGAGAGCACCATTTGACCCCAACTATAGCTACGGCCCTGCTCTTGATGCGGATCACGTTCTTGTCTATTTAGACATCAATGTATATCTATGTTTGGTTGTTTAATTTATGTTTATGTTGTTTTGCAATGGCTCTAAACTTGTATGTGCGGATAAATTATTATGAAACACCACCTATTTGACTGTGTGTATGTGTGTGTGTGCAGCAATATACGGGTGGATCAGTGTAAATTCAACCGACGCATTCGAATGGCTGTTTTAGCGACGGGATGCAGACACTCATGGCAGCCATTAAATGAAAACAGGACCGACACTGGATAGCAATTAAAACATCCAATTTTAATCCGACTTGTGAGTCCCCAGTTCCAAACTAAGCTTCATGGTTTTATAAATAGACTACCCTTATCTTCCCATTTACATCTGATGCCAATATGGTGGTAGTGGCTAAATACAAATTCATGTCTAAATGGGAAGGGTTGGAGAAATGACACGTGAAATACATATACGGGCATCCTGTGTATCCAGTTTTAATTAAATTATACATCGTAAATTCCAATTTTATTAAAACTTTATAGTGGATTTTATCTATGATAACACGCGCGCGTGTGTGTGTGTGTGTGTGTGTATATGTTTATTCTAAATACTCTAAATTAAAATCACTACTTTTTGTTATTGTAATTTTTATTTGTTTTTAATTGATATAAAAGTCACATGTATCGATAATAAAACGTAAAGATCGTAAAATATTTAAGAGAAAAAAATGATTTATTACCATTATTACACGATTCAACTAACAATAAGTACCTTTGAATTAATTTAAGAATAAATCGTGGATAATAATTTAAAAAACATCTATCAAACAAAAACAAATCAGACAAAGAACTAATTTAAAACATTAATAAACCAAATAAGTAGGTGTTTATTATGAATTAGACGATTAGTTATACAGTGCTAATATGTAATAAACATCATTTGTATCTTATGTTTTAAGACCAATCAAACCAGATTTATTATTATTATTATACTTAGAATAGAGGCGACTCTTTATTACCCACATTTCGAATAATTATGAATTAATTAAATTCAATATTTCAAATCACAATTATATTCAAATAACCCTTAAAAATATTTGATTGTTAAACTTTGAGGGTGATGTTTAGTATTGATATTACCAAAATTTTACAACTGCCATCTGTACAAACACTGTAAAACTAAAATTACAGCAATCTACACTTCACTCGAACAGCAGTAATTAAATTTGCCTCATATTCGGTAAAAGCTTAATAATTCTCATATATCTATCTTCAAAGCTACAAATAAAATTTGGTATTTTAAAAACCCGCATATATTATAATACAGAAAAAAATAAAGAAATCTTAGGTACTGCAACTGTGTTGCGATATAGCGCCATCTAATATTCAAGAATAAAAATAACAATATCCGGCCATCTAGCAAAATTTATCTTAACTACAAGTTATGTAATAAATGTAGATTAAGATTTAGTCTTAAATCACATTATCATCAAGCATACTGATAGTTTTATCCAAATTTATTGCGGTATTTACCATATTTAAATTGTGAATATTCTGCAGGCGATAGTAGCGGCTCTAACGTCAAATCGTAAAACTTTCTCAAAATATGTTACAGGAACCTGCAACAACGCTTACGTCTTATTAGGCAAAACTAAAATTAACTGCGCATTTTATCAAATTAGCGAACAAATATGATTTCTGTTAATTAACTAGAAAGTCATCATTAAATTTGTAATGCTACAGTATCCTATATGTTTATCTCAGTTGAGTTTCAAGCCAAGGTGCGCCTCTATCGGCAAACAGTCTGAACCACCAATAAGGATTATTTACGATCGACCTGTCGTCGTAATGATACTTTCTGAAAATTTACAACCTTCATGGAGTATTTCTAAATGACCCGTCAACCAATCAGAACACCAGTTTCGTCTAACAGTACATCGTCCCCTCTATTTTAACAAAACCCATTCAATAGTAAAGTGACGAGAAGGATAGCTATATTTGTGACCCGGTCCTATTGGATACAGTCGTATGACGTCAGTAGAAGCCATTACTAAATTACTGGGTCCAAACTGTTTTAACCACGCCTTTGATATATTGTAATTTATTGGTTAGGGGGAGAGATTTGGTTGTAATAAAAGTGATACAACCCTTGAATTTTCTTTAATGAAAATGATAAGAAAACATTGGTTTGCAATTAAGAAAATTGCGACAATAGTACGATGTTGATAATAAAATTAATGCGTTTATATAATATTATAATTATGGTATTGATTAAGGAATATAGAATCGTTTATTAACACTTAAGTTTAAAATACATAGGCAAACATTCTTAAATATTTTATTCGGTTTTTAAACTACTATACTAACCAGGGTTACAAACAATCTTTTATAGCATAATTTATTCTGTTAGTATAGCAGTTGTGATAGGTCAGTGTTTAATATACTTTCACTTTTCATATTGTGTAAATAATAGTTAATAGGAGACGTATAAGTGTATAATATAACAAAGTTAAATAAATCTGTAAACAAATAAAAATCCCAAATAGCCAACCATAAAAACACTTGGTATACACCTCTATACCTGTATATACCTGTATTTAAACTACGAATAGAAATTATAGTTGTAGTAACTATTGAATTGACTGTAAAAAGATGAGAACGGTAGCTGTAGACAAGTAGATAGTTACATACCTACAGGTATAATAAGAATAATTAGTGTTTGGTGGGCTGTTAATTGTTATACCTGTCATAAAACAATGATATAGTCGTTTTATTGCATGTTTATATATTTGATGTTCTAGTATTCAAATATTTCCGTTTTTCGTTCAAGCTCAATATATTTTTTTTTATTATCAATATTTAGTGTAATTTTTCGAAATTCCAAAGTGTAACAATGTATTCTAGTATTTAATTTTTAAATTTTACAATATTGGAGTTGTATCAGGTTATTTTGAAAGTTTGTTGACGGTAATACATAAACGTGTTTTATATATTCTGGCCATTTTCCAATTAAAGTAAGTATAGAGCTTTAGTTATGTTTATAATACTTTTAATTATAACCGGTAGATTATATAATTATACCATTCAACTTCCTTTAACTCTACCTGAATTTTTATTATTATTTTTAATTATTATCTTAACGAAAATAATTTATATTTTCATGCTTCAATTCTGCGCTCCTATTAATCTACACTTTAATTTAACAGCATTTAGAATATTTATAACGAACATGTTTAATATTCAAATTAAGCTTTAATATAGTAGTTATGGTGTTTTGTTTATAATTTTGAAATATAAATAGACGAAATTGTAATTTTTGAATATTATAAATGACCAGAATTTTTTGTGGATAACTTCAATTTTGATTCAAGATGCGTATCTGTTATCGTTCTTTATGCGACGCTATAAAAATTTAAAACACTATAAAATTTTAATTTTCTTTAGAAGAAAAGCTGAATAGAAAGTCGTATCTTTTATAATTTACCGTCTAAGAAGTCGGCTATCTCATCAGGTAATTAATAAAGAAGGTTACAGGATTTTTGAAAATTCAACGAGATAATTAACCGAAAAAAAAATTGAATCAACCGTCGGGACTTGAACTCAACCATTGCCTCTTTGGTGTTCTCGCATAATTACAATACAAAAAATAAAGCTAGTTTTTCAATATTATTTCCAAGGCTTAAAGAATCAACGAGAAATAAGGGATTTATTCACTCTGATTGAATTATTTGAATTTTAAAATTTTGGAACAATATAATTAATATTGAAAAATCATTTTCTACTCTCATTATTATTTTGGTGCGTTTGAAAATCGCTTTTATTGCACAATTTGTTTAACTTTTCATCGAATTCGTCCTCTAAACAAAGCCGCTAATTAGTTGATTAACGCTAATTTTAAAAATTAATTAGACCTTGTCTATTATCAGATAACACAAAAAGATTGTGAAATTTTCATTTTTTGCAAGAACGCGCGGAATTGTTGAATAAATAAACATTAAGAATTTAAAGACTTGTATGTACAATTATTCAGGAATTTTCCTTGATAATAAAACGGAACATTTATCAAACTAATTAGTATTTTTATAAAATTAATTAACTTCTATGTCGAATTGAAGTATATTTCGAATACAAGTTAATCAATCAATCAATCAATCAACGAACGATTTATTTGAATAATAAATAAGAAAAATTAAAACCCCCTAAGTTAATTAACAGTAAATAAAATTCATCAATAATTGAGAATTATATAAAAAAAATAAAACAATAAATTATATTTATATATTATTGTCGATTATTATAATAGACAGTAGGTGGTATTAAATAATACTTTTAATGATTAATTGTATTATTGTTGTTTTTGTGCCTCTCTTGTTTGTTAATCATTCATTAAATGTAATTAATTTACGAATTATTGATTTCTGGATTTAATGTTAATGGCTAATATAACATCTACACATAATATTTTGTTTTAACAACATGATTAAGTAAATTAATTACATTAAATACGATTGTATTACATTGTTTAATCGACTTTAACGAGTAAATTAATTTAGAAATTTAATTAGATTTGAAATGATTCGAGCCAAAACCGGCTAGAATTCTCTTGGGGGCATAATTATTCAGTTAAAATTAAAAACATTAAAGAATCATAAAAATTGTTACTTTAAAAAGTAAATTCTAGGTATTGATAGGATTTATCACGTTTTTTTTCTAATTGTGAATGTTTAATTGGGAAATATTTCAATTTATATAAAGAATTTTCCAATCGTTTTGTAATGTTGTAATAAAAAATGCGAATTTAAAATAATATTTGTTGATAAGAAACGAGGGTATGTTTTTTTTATGGGTATTTGTGTTGTTTTTCGGTCGTAATTGTACAATTTCGATACTGGATACGAGTTCAATTTCGATTTTTGTTGACAAATACATGGTCGTTTCGTGTTAACGATGTCGATTAATGAAATTAACATATTTCACTGTTCAATAAAATCGTTTAAGCGTCATTTAAAATTGAAAAGTTGTAAATATGAAGTGCACTTACAATTAGATATTTGGCGACTTATTTTGATGTAATCATAATAGTAAGGATAACAACAACGACAACGGCAACAACAGCAAAAATAGAATCCATAAAATGTTTAATAAAAAATTTTATTTTCACTATTATTAGAGAAACTATTATCACACACTTATACACTTGTTATTCAAGTTTCAGATTCATGGTATCAGTTGAAGTTTAAGAGTGGTTACGCCCGCCAAAGAACACTTCACACATCGACTACACTACGCTTGCGCTCCTTTTATTGTGGAATATATTTTCGTATACAACTAGAAGACATTATTTTAATCTGGTTGCTCAGTAGGGGTGGAGGCATCGCCGTCGTATCGCCGTACAACTATCGGCAAGACATGCGCTTTTCTCCATTTTTTATTTTTTTCCATTACCGTCTATCTTAGTCCGACGCGTAGTTTCCCACACAATTCGCTCTCTATTCGTCGGTAGATGGTTGAAATGTGTGTATCATGGATGTTACGGCCATTATCATGGAATGTTTTATTATTAGAGAGGGTGCTCTGTTAAGAGCCGGTATGCGCCCTGATTGATATTATGAGGGTATTTTTGGATTCATTAGTTGTTCTTAATTTATTGGCTTCAGACGCGACACCTGTTCCTTTTTAAATAACATTCAAATTGCCGATATTTATATTGTCGGTTCAATTTAATAAAATTGTCGCCTGTTAAAAAACACTTTATTTTTTTATGTGCTACCATCATTATAGCGGCAGGTCTAGAAGTAGAATTCGGGAATATTCAAATTACAGTTTAATTTCAAGAACTTTCGATGTGCCTTGGGACAGTTTTTTTTTCATTTATCTGTAACTTTTTTGAAAATCTTACGAGAACAAAATTTTTATTGGTTCTTGAAATTAATGTAATTATTCTATTATAATTATCAAAGAAATTCTCATTATCTTGCGTATATTCTGAGTAATTACAATACACACATCTTTTGCGAAATGTCCCAAGGTAGAATAGGGGGTTGTATCCTGAGACATGTATTATTATACCCCAGGACACAATTTCAAAAAGAGATTTTTAAAAAATACCACAAATCATAAGCACAATCAATGTAATCATTTTCAAAAATATTCCTGAATTCCTAATCGTATATTAAATTAATTTTTTCTAAGAGAGTTAAAGACTTATTTTTATTTATTGCTACCATATTTTTGACAGTCCCAAGGTACAAAAATGGAGATGTCCCAAGGTGGGTACGCTTTTACATCACACGGAGAAACAATTTTACTAACATTAGTTACATTCTATCTCCTCCTTATTTCCTCAAAATAAATAAACTATAACATAAAATTTAACATAGGTATAAAAATTAACAGAATCATTTACCTTGAAAAAAGTGAATAATAAATTACAATTAAACACGATATTTCAAAAAAAAGAAAGCACCTTTCAAACCACAAAAGTTCCTCATTCAGTGATAATTAGGAATCTGCCGAGGGAATAATTTAGTATAAAGAAAGGTATATTTTTTAAAGCGAATATTGGATTACATAGGGGCTTGTCCTGAGGGACAAGGTGTTCCAAGACAGAAGAATTCCTCCTAAACTGGATCTGTTAAAAAAAATGTGGAAATTTCAAACTCTAATGAATTAATTTTTAACTATTGCTGGATTAAGGCCTCCACTCGATGTCCGAAAAAGTGACAATTTTTAATCATCGATTTCTTGTTTGTTTTCTGAGATATTCAAACACTGTATGTAAATAGCGTTGAATTGAAGTTTCAAGATGCATCCGAAGAATTTTTCCATTTTAGAAAATTTTCACTAAAATCCAAAGTGCAGAGGAAAATATCGGAGCATGTCAAAATTTTTAATCTAATTTCTGCAATTTTATAGATCAGCAGCTTGTTTAAAAGCTGCTTATCTTTAAAATTGTTGTTAAAAAGCTGCGGAGGGCAGATGGTTTCCAAACAATCTAATTTTGGAAAATCGAAAGAGTTATAATTTTCTTTAATTTCTTTTCAATAATTTTTTTGATTTTCCAAAATTGGATTTTTCGGAAAGCAACTGCCACTTCGCCTATGAATAAGCTGCCAAACAAGCTGCTGTACGATTTTTTATCCTTAAAATTGTAGAAATGGCGTGATAGGAGACATGCTGCGACATTTTCCTCTGCACTTTGGAATTTAGTGAAAAATTTTCAAAATGGGAAACTTTTTCGGGTGCCACGTGAAACGCCCAATTCGACACTGTTACAGCGCTTGAATATCTTATTGAATATCTTTTCGGGAATCGAATCTAGGCTGGACTTTAGCTTCCCCTTAAAGGAATGGTGGAAATTGCAACCTCCAATGAATGAGATGGGTTCTTTTTATAAATTTTTGACTATATTACAATTTAATAACAAGCTTTCAAGTTTCGCTACTTCTGGGCCATAGAGTAGGGGCACTTCTAGAAGCAACCATGAATTTTTCAGAGCTGGAAACTTTAAAAACTCGCTTGCTCCCTAAAAGACCCAATGTGTCAAAAAATATATAATAGATACTCAATAAAAAAC
>JAZBGW010001251.1:334-16657 GCA_037464815.1 Mylabris variabilis
GTGCTTTTTAGTGCTTTAGTTCTTATCGTGTTCTTATCGTTAGTGCTTCGATAGTTAGAGAGTTATCTTTAAAAATTTATGGGGGAGGGTGCTAACTTTATGCTGTGTAAAAGGGAAATTCAAAACTAAGTATAGGTATCGTTAGTGCCCTTCGATTTTGTTATTGTTTTCGTTAGTGCTTTTATACATTAGCAGATATGTATAAAAGCAAGTTAGGGGTGGGAGTGCATCATATTTAATAGATTTATTGATGAAAAGGAATTATTAAATCTGTTAGAACTTTAATAATTATGGAGTTACAGATAAAAAAATTGTGAGGATGTTAAATTTAGACTGCATGACGACGATTTTCTAATATCATTATTTTTATTAGTAATTAGTTGGCGAACAATTCGAATAATATTTTAAAGACCTGCAGGTTGGCACCTAGAGAGTATTTTAGTTTAACAGTAGGACTCTGTAGCTCATAGGGAAATAGATAAAATCAAAACTAACTTTTGAATGTGCAAAAATTACTGCAAGTCTTTTGGACTTTCATAACATGTGTATTTTTTAAATTAGTCCTTTGTGCCTTGAAAAAAAATTAATTAATTAAATCATTTGTCTCTCTCGTTGTTAATTCACATTAGTTTATTGTCTACTTATAGACCCCATAATGACTTATCTATAATCTATAACTATTTAATCATCAAAACTTTAACGCTAAGAACTCAAGCACTAAGCAGCATCAACGAAGCACTAACACAACAAATTATTTATTTTCTTCAATACAATTATTCAGTGGGATGCACCCCCACCCCTAACTTTCTTTTGTACATATCTCCTAAAATATAGAAGCATTAACGAAATCCTAACGATACTTCGTTTTAAATTTCTCTGTTATACAGCATAAATTTAGTAAAACCATAGTTTTTTAAATATAATTAACTATTGAAGTACTAACGATAAGAACTAAAGCTCTAATGAAGCACTAACGATTGAGCTTAAACCATTTTACTGTGCTTATGTGGGAGGGTGCCAATTTGTGTAATTGTGTAAATCGTCTTCTTTTCACGATTTAATAACAAAATCGAATAAAAATGTTCAATTAAGCAGAGGGGCTGCAGCATCGGTCGCCATTCCCTTGTTCCGCCTCTGCATTATCTGCGGCGTTATACTGTGCTGGCAACAGGCATTAGAAACATAATCGCTCTTTACATCAGTCCTCTGTTTATTGCTTGGTGTATTCAAGCAAATCGAGTAGCTGTAGTTGGTTATTTATAAGAATACAACCTGGAAATTCCTTCAAATTCTTCAAAGATTCTCATATGAAGATGTCGTAAACGTACATTTTTAGTACAGGTTGTTGTTGTGTTTTTCATGGAGAGCATCTGGTAGAAGTTGGACAAACAAAAGAGGAAATCGTTGTCCATAGAAACGAATACAATACTCGAACTTTTCAAATATACTGTTTGCATTTATTTGAAATTCAGTCGAATATTGTAGAAATAATAAAAAAGAAGCCCAGAAAAACATAGATATTTACATATAGAGACGACTACAAAGTGTAGTAATGCCAGTCGTAATTTTCTACGATTTTATAAATTATTTACAATTTCTCTCCCGTATTGTATTTTTGTTTCTTTTGTGTTTGTTTTTTTTTCTTGTCTCGTGTCGGCTCGCCTTGTTGTCAATCGTCTGATTGTCTCATGAATTTCACTTTTGAATACCCAGAGACAACATTGGATTGATAAATATTTAATAAAAAGATGCGAACAGAAAATTTCCACTGAGATTGTAAATAAAATAAATCTCTCGTTTCCATCTAGTACGTTACATAGATTTCCAACAGAAACTAGGTGACTAAGACCTTTAGGCATTTAAGAAAACAAACAACCAATTGGTACTTTAGAATTAAAACTAAAGCTTAGATTTGAGGACACTTCAAACAAACTTACAAGACTCGAACACTAATTCTACTGGGAGCTTTTCTTTCGGTTATATACAAAAAAAGAAAAATTGGTAAATAAGCTGAAATAAAGCTCGACGTGTAAATGTGCTTATACCTTATACCTACATAGTTTCAACCCTTAGCGACTATAAAGAGGCTAGAATTGGCCGCCGATGGCAAAAAGTAATTGTCCACCCTTTATTTTATTTATGACAATACAAGTTTACTAACCCTAGTCCACCTGGGTAATAGTTGAAGGGTGGAATTATTTGCATAGTTATAGTGTGAAATAAAATTAACATTCACAGTCGTATTCTGGTACTGTCTATATAAAAAGTCATCAGTTTTTGTTGGAAATACAAACGCTTTTCCTGGTGTATGCACCACGCAAAGAGAGACGTTTTAAATTTAGGATTCTCTGATTTTATAATGGTTTTTGTAATTACGATTAACATGTTTTGCGATTTATAAACATTGTGTTGACTTTGTTTTTGGTTCTGTTATTGAGTTACGCACTGTTTGTTATTATGGAATGTTTACAAAATTCCAGTTCTATTCTTGATCTGTTTATATTACCGATTGGTTTGGGAATAATAAAATTTGCTGATTAATCAAAACGAGTTTTGTTTCAATTGAACAACAATGAAAATTCAATATTCAACAAATTTTTTTCAGTCTATTGTTACAATTGCAGATTGAAACTATTCAATGCTAATGTAAATAGTTAATTTACAATGAATGTTTAACGATAATTTGTGCGTTAGCTTTAGCCAACAAGTAGGGAAAAAATATATGGAATACACCGGAAGGCCTCACTCTATTTGTTGAAGAATTGGGATGTTAGAGGTTAAATAATAGCAGGAAATGGATGATAAACCCCTTTTTGAACGCCTCTCCTACATACGAATTCTAAACAAACATCGATTAATGATTGATGATATTGAGTTTTATTGAAAAGCACACTTCTCATATATAAACATTTAATGGTTTTGCTACTACCACCACCACCCTACCCTACCCTATCCATCATTACATAAATATTTTGTATCTACAATACGATATTTCAAATTGATTTTTATTACACCACGATTATTACAATAACAATATTGTATAAATAAAATTTATAAAAGGACAATTAATTTTGAGTTTCTATTCGATTGAAATATATCGAATAATCGTTACTAGTTTCCTTTAAATTATTTATTGATCATTTATAGAGACGCAACTAAACATAAAAATGTTCAAAGTAACATAGATATATAAGAAATAAGGGATAATTTATTATAGTTGAGGGATATTGCGGTTTTTTCGCCCCTGTTTTTACTCTCGTTTGTTGATGGAATATAAAAATCAATCCACCTATAAAATTGTAAAATATCACCCCTTATAAAGCACTGTCAAATTGTACCATTTTATGCGATGTTATATTATGAAAGATTTGCAATGTAGTTATTTAAAATTAACAATAGAATTTTTCAACAAAATCACCGTATTTTATTATTATTATTATTAATATTAATGTTATTATTATTGTTATTAAAAATAATGGAGGTATGCAAGAATGCTATTTCAAGTCTCATTAAACAGATGATGGAAATTATGGCCATTTCTGGGGATGTTTATCATAACTGTAAAAGCTACGTCAAGAATAATTTTGTGTGTTTTTATATTATTGCACGGCAATATTGCCGGAATGTTTATGAATCTAATTAATTATCAGATTTATTATTTTTGTTTCGAATTTCATATCAACCCCTCCTATACATCTCCATATATATGGAAATTTCACCCCTTTTTAATAAACAGTCTTTCCCAATTGATTACGTTTATCTTAATAGTGACGGTGATTATGTATAAACTAGAGGGGGGTGGAGGAGGGGTGGCATAATTAATCATAGTGGTTGTTATACATTACATCCATACTATATATAAACTTAATCTGACTTGATTGGCACATGTTAAGATTATAAATTGGATTATATTAAGACATTAGTTGTGACACATCACATACACAATATTGTCTAAAGACGGATAGATGGGGGGTAGTACTACGAAACGGGGGATTATTATAACACAAATCAACCCCTAATATTTGAGGTTTTATTTAATGAATTCCACTTTCGAAATTTACGTACAGATAATCACCCATTACTAATTATACACGATTAATTAGCATATTTAACACTAACAAACATTGAACGGTAATTATGGTAGATACAATTTATGTTTAACCGAGGAAATGTGTGTAATTTTATTGTCGTTACTCTTATTATTGCGAAAATCATCGTGGCTTCTTTATCCTCTTTAATAATTAGTTTAACACGGCTTAATAAGTAGAGAGTGTATGGTGCAGGGTTGCTAGCTTAGTAAAATTTCGAATACGGCCCGATTCTTCGTCCCCAACTTAAGCTCGCCTTATTTCTACCTAAGCGTGGATTTACAGACATGTGCATGGGGACCATCACCCAAAAGCGTGTAAACCTAGTTCGATTTAAAGCAAGGTTTGTCCAAGGCGAGCTTAATTAGGGGTGCGGCGACTTGGACAAACTTAGATACCTGTTTAGTGGGTTAAAATTCAATCTAGAGATGCTACTGCGCCTTTGGGTCAGTAGGAAAATTGTAATGTATTCTCAAGATTCGAGCTTTATTCAGGGCCGTCATAAGGATCTATGCCGCCCTTAGGCAAACAGTTTTATACCACCCCTTTTCTTAAATGGCTATCAAAACCTTGTGTCGCTTTTAATTTTACCAAAAATGCAACGACAAAAACAATACACGCGATCATTTTTAACTATTTAATATGGAGGCAAATCTTTCATCAATAATTAAGGGCCAATAATATGAATCTCCAATATCCAGGGTAGGTGCTATATCTTGTAAGGCCTTGTGCACAGTAATACCTTCTTTAATTTGAAAGATATTTACAATGAGAAAAATGTTGATTTAGTTTTACTGAACAATAGAGAAGGTCCTTTTACTGTCCAAAAATTTCGGATCCAGGACTATATTGCGTCCTAAAATCCAGATTAAAGTGAAGAATTCGGTTCCGCAGCCTCATAAAGGTGCCTAAATCTGCTTTGCTAAACAATTCTATAGAAAATTTGGCGAAAAATCGGTGGTTTATAATCAAAATGTCTTAAAATCTAAAGCCAAAGTCGAGAATGTAGCTCCAAAATCGAACAAAATTTTTTTAAATTTTATTTTCACCACGATTTCAAACTAGTTTACTAAAAATGAATGATTTAAACAAAAATGCTCAAAAACTAGATTAGAAGACTAGAATTTAGTGAAAAATTAACTCTTTTCCATACTTTAATAACAAATTCGATAAAACTTTGCAATTTTAGCGCAAAAATAGACCAAAAATGTAACTATTTTACCTTTTTATAATCGAGAATAGAATTCAATTGAAACTGGTGAGTTCAATTAGAAAATCCACTAAATTTAATTAAATCTTCTACTTTATCAATTCGATAAGAATTTTTTTTATAATTTCAATGTAGGAGGAAAATGTCCAACTGAAAAATCGATTAAAAGTATCCAAAAAGATTTTCTGTTGCGATTTATTGCAAGATTTCGCTAAAAATCAGTGCTTTATGACAAATATTATAGATTAAAAATTTCGGAATTGCGCTTAATTGTTAGTAAAATTTATTAAGAATTAATGTCTTAAAACGAAAGTATCTTATGTTCTATACACTTATTAAATGACATTGAGACCCAGTTTTTTTGCCCTACTTAATTAAGCTTTCCAATCCCTACCCAAATTGTCTGTAAGTCTACGCTTAAGTCGACTTAAGCTGAGGTCTTGCTAAGACGAGCTTAAGTAGTAGACGAAAAACCGTACCTGAGTCGTAATTATGCCGCCTTCGGTAAGTGCCGCCCTCAGACAGTGCCTGAGTTGCCTGAGTGCTTGCAACAGCCTTGGCTTTATTCACTGTTGGACTTACGCACAGGCCTGATTGTGTGCCAAATAGAAAAGTCCAAAAAGGAAAATATGAAAATATTTATAGTCGTAACGCCTCGGGCTTCTTGAAGACTAGAACTGCCACTGCATTTATTTGAACCACGGGGCTTCTTTGCAATGATTTTCTTTGATCAGGGGATTGTTTTGAGTGTTTTTTTTTTACAAAAATGATGAGCTCATGCGTTGTGAATCTGCTAGATTTATAGTAGATTTCAGTTGTTTTTTTAATTAGATTTTAAGGCTAAACTATTGGCAATACTGGCTGTGTGTTAATAAATGTGTGGAAATTTCCTAGCGTTATTTCGTAAAATGAGTGTTCATTTTAGTGTGAATATTATAGAGGAAACTGCACCATTGACAGATAGTTTTAGTGTTCATGGTTGGTTTGGAAAGGGATCCGTTCTCAAGATTCCAGAAATTGGATAGGTTATTTGTTCTCAAGTAACTTAGGTCACTTTTCTCTTCTATGTAGTAGTTATCTTATGGATGAGGGTGGAAAACGATCGTAAAGAACAGAGATAGAGCCGACTATTATATCAATATAGACTTGTATCAATATAATGATTGCGATATTCAATATAGATTTATATAAATCAAAGGTGTAGCTATTAGTATTGAAGGGTGACTAGTGTTGTGTCTTCTCCACTATTCCAATATAATTAACCTATAGAAACATGCAAAAGGTGAGACTTATAAATATTCGATCTGTCGCTGTGTTTAATAATTGAACAACTAGAGTGACAGAATTCTAAATATTCAACGTTGAGGTCTTGTTATTTTACGCTATGGTCCAGAGACACTTCATAAATTATGTTACGACTCAGCTTCGGACAATTTATACCGTATGGTAGCACTGACGTCACTGCTCGGAACTATCATACATGTGAGCGATCTGCAGTTACAACTCCATCTGTTTGCAGAGTTGTACGTTAGGATTGTAAGATTATAATCAACGTGGTTACTAAAGTAAGAAAGTGTCGTTACGTACAATAAACAAATGGTCTATTGTAGCTGATATTTACCCTATCTACCTCTAACTTTAAGAGGCGCAGCATGCGGGTTGGAGTTGCTGATAGATTATAAATAAAAAGATAATAACTAATTTTAAGAATCGAGAGTAACGTACGTCCATGGGGTGCTCCGACGATAGTCGTGCGACAATCTAAAGAAGATTTATAACCCTAAGCTTAGTTGTGATCAAAATTTGCTCAATTATTTATTTAAAAATTTATTAATAGGTGGTTTATTTTATATTTAAATCTCGTCTCTACTTCAATAAATTATGAGTTTGTTTAAATTTACACAAATACCTGTTGTATGTGCGAAATTATTCATATCATTGTTTTTTCAATTATAAATTATAATTGAAATAGATCTATAAAATATTACTATACTTAGTTATATTATATTCGCAAGTGGAAATTAATAAGGATTTATTTGAGTTGATGCCAGCAAAGTTGCCTTAAAGGCAAAATAGATATTGTGCTTTTGTGTTGTTTGTTGTCGTTGTTGTTGTGTCTCTACGTTGTTGTTGTATAGTTGTTGATGTAGCGTCGATAAAACCGCAATACCACCACCACAACTAACGTCAACCCCTGTTGAGAAGAGCTTTCGTAAGCTGTTCCTTTCCCGTTGTCACCCGACTAAATCGTCGCTATAAACTATTAATCCTGAAATTAGTAGAAATGTGTTTTTGTTTAATTAATATAAGATAGAAAATCCCACTCATCTCTCTACACATACACATTCTCGTTATATATTTGATAATAACCGGATAATAATGTCTAGAATGTCGTCGTCGGCGTCATTTTGAGACGTTAAATCCGTGTGTGGCGGTTTCGTTTCAACATGAGAGCAAACTTGAGGGTGGCATCCAAGTGCGTTAAATAGAGACGAGTGTGTGAGTGTGCAATAATTTACATCTACAAAATACAACCACAAATTACACCTACTAGAGGGGTTGGGGTTGGGGGGTAGAGAATTCCAGCAAATCTACAATGTTAAATAGTTCCATCACTACGATTATGTCATCAAAATAATAGCAGAAAAGATTAACTTGCGACAACTTGTTAATATTTAACTTGCAAGGCAGAATACCTCCATCGCCTGTCATCTTTACTTTGCTACCTCTTTGTTGTTAAAACTCCAATATTGTAATGGAAATTCGGCGTGAATTTAATCTCTCTCCCCCATGGAGTATCCTGCGTATAGGTTATTTTTATAAAAGAATCATCGTACTTGACCTATTTGGCATCAGCGAATCTTAAAAACTACACCGAATCAATAAGTGGTGGCGCCGAAAATCTACAATTCTTGATTGTGTGTCGTGTTCTAGTATTGAAAATTCTTTTATAAAAAAAAACAACGCTAATCTCAATTGTGTAAGTAAAGAATTAACAATTATACAGCTTTTTTATCGGGTTTAACGAGTTTATTGAGAAAATCTCCATTTCCAAACAATACCACCCAATATTCAATTAGTCTCAATGACGAAAATTGAACAAAGAAAAACAACGAATAGATTATCGATTTTCCATAACGTTAATATTTTAAATATTCATAGATTATTGGAAATTTAGCCTGAACAATTTTCGATGAGAAATTCTAAATCAAAATCGGTGTTTCCTATACGATTCAGACGCCGGAAATGAAGTCTTTCGAAACGTACTTTATGCTGTAAATGTTGTTGAATCTTCTCAATTAATGATTTTGTACAATTTTAAAGGAGCTTTTTTTTTGCTTCAATCGACATCCAGAACTACCCCCATAGCTCCTGAAACTTTCAGTTTATCGGTTAAAAATACTACGAGTCATAATATATTCTCATTTTTAACTCAATGTTTGTACATGTTCAACAATTACTAATTGTGATGATTATCACGTGCATTGCGTGAGTTTTTGGGCTTTCCGACCTTTGTATTCATCAAAATTAAAACCACCAAAATGACGCATTTAGTGACAAAATAATTTAAGGTAAAATACGTGTATTGTTGTTGGGAATGAACACGCAAGTTTACCGCTGGAAATGAAGCGTGCAATCATATGTTTCACTTTGCGAATTTTTCGGAGTGAAATTATAAAGTGGAAGTAAATTCTTTATGTGTGTAGAGAACAAAAAAACTTTACAAATTTTTGCTGAGCTTTCCTGAAGGGCGTACACACTGAAAAAGACAGACAAAAGCGACGAGTAATAGTGAAGAGATCAGAATAATAAGTTGAAGAGCCCTTGTCGATGCTGAAAGCTCGTAACCATATTGTTCTAGTACATAGCTATAAATACAGTTTCAGACAGTATATTGTAGAAAAAAAACCCATCATGAATGCTACTACTAGAGGGTAAGCTCCCCCTGCTACAATTATATTTTGTTATACCACATAGAAGAGGGTGAGTTGTAAAAGTGTATTTGATGTAAATTATATCCGAATAATGTCATCACTGCACGGATTAACAGTTTATTTTTGTATCATAAAATCCAACTACCCTTAAACAAATTTGACTTTTTTCCCCTATCCACCATTGTACAGTGAAAATTTCGAGTATCATTCATTTCAATTTAATTTGAAATTATTGAGTCCACTTTCCTGTTCTAGATTTTTCCTCGTATCCGTTGGGATTTCCGTTTAAATAGAATCGACCAGTCTTTATTCTCTTTTAAAACTAACCGAAAACTTATAAAACTAGCTCTTTAAAAACTAAGTCTATTTATTCTTTTGTGTGTTCACTCTGTACTGAAAATACTGTACGACAATGTTCTATTATATAATAGCGTTGTTATTATAAGTAAGTAAAGAAGTAAGGGCGAGGTGGAAATGATGATGATGATGATGATGATGGACTGTTGCTTTAATAATTTATCGTGAAAGACTAAAATGAATAAAACAAGCATCAACTTTACGTCACAACAACATCCCTAGGGATTTCGTAAACAAAGAAATTTAATATATGTATACAGTGTTAAAGCAACTTCTTGCTAGTGGGCAGAAAACCACCCTTGATGTAATATAGAAAAGTAGAAGAAAAACCACCAGAATAGCCTTCACATTCTTTGCTTTTATATATTTTTTTTTACCTTTCACTCAAACTTTGATAACAATCATTATTTCTACCCGTATCTTTGGAAATTTCCAGTTTAGTGGGCGTCTACTAAGAAAATTTAAAAGAATTAATTGGATTTATCAAAATTCAGGTATTTGATGATGTCGTTGATGTTTTTTTACAAGAAAAAGCCGCAGAATTGTAACACGATGTTATATTTCCGGTAATATAATTGAGGGTGTTCTGTTTGGAGGTCTATCGACGAGAATTAAGGAATTTAATGAATGTCGCCCGTATTTAATCCGAGAAATAACCATAAATTTTAATTACGTAATTACTCTCGTTTTGTGTATAGGGTAGTAATGGTGGAAGGACGATGATAAATACTGAAAATGAAACAAACAGCCGCCTACTGCCACCACAACTTTTCCAAATGATGCTGGAAATATTGTATTATTATTATTAATATTAATATTAAAGATGTATGGCTTTCTTTTGGTTGGTATTTTCAGGTAGGAATTTACAAAATTACAATAATACTTATTAATAATTGGAATATAAAAAGGAATTTTGATACCAATTTCTTCTTTCTTTTTGTAATTCCCGGATCTTCATGTTGATGTTTCATTCAATTTTTTTCCTGTGTTGCCATTATTAGAATAAGATATTTCGTCGGTGATATGTCAAATGTCGAATTGAATCAGCAATTCAGCTGATATCAGGAGTTCTCCTTTTTCTCTTGTTCATCTTTCTTCGATAACGAGATTGGTTTCCAATTACTTGCCAGGAATTTTTAAAACTAAGTTTGAAATGCTTTTAAAGTTGTTAGATTTATTGGTCAGAAGTCGTAAAAAATTGTATTGTCATCGATTACAATAATCGTTTATACATTAAAGTAGCTCGCCCCTTAATCTTTATTACTGATGATAGGTAAAAATCAGATCTAAATAGGTCAAGAAAAGAAAAATAAACAGGAATTTAATGTAATTTTTTTATTTTTTTGTAACACAAATCAGAACAGGCAACAAAAGTAATCAACATGAACGAGACTTGAATAAAACAATTTTCAACAGCAGCAGCAACAGTAGCAGCACTCCATTGGTTGTAATAATAGTAATAATAGTTGTTAGTCAAAGAGGGAAATTTATAGAGCGTAGAGTGGAGAGAGATGTGAAAGAATAACGAATCATTTGCCGAAGGCACCGTCCGGATCTTCGTCAGTTGTATAGAAATAATACGCCTTTGGCATGCTACTACTACTGTTTCTTTGTATATAAGATTTTCAGTGTTTTCCACCACTGCTGAAACCGTATTCTTTACCACCGGAATGTCCACCCTTTTTACCATAATCTGAGTGGTGGGAGTGATGGCTTTCGTGTCCACCATGTCCCTTATATCCTTTGTGGTCTTCATCGTAGTGTCCTTTATCGGAATGTCCTTTTTTACCATAGTGATCATCATGATAACCACTTTTGTGGCTACCACCCTTCTTGTGGTGTCCTGATTTACCACCATGATGTCCATGGAAATCACCGAATTTCGAATGATGTCCACCTTTGTGATAATCATCGTAGAATTTGTGCTCCTTATGGTAATCATCTTTATGGGATTTGTGATGATAACCAGTTGTTTTTTGACCTTTCTTGTGTCCTTTCTTCTCATGGAATTTACCACCTTTATGACTTTTACCACCTGCATGATGTTCACTATGATGGCCAGCTTCATCATGGTGTGATTTATGATGACCACCTTTCTCAGCATGATGTCCAGCTTTATGTTCTTTACCATGTTTACCATGTCCGCCTTTATCATGGTGATGGGCTGATTTGTAGCCTTTATCACCTTTTGAACCGTGACTGGCATGATGGTCACCGTGATGGGATGAACCACCGCCTTCTTCATGATGACTGGAATGATGGTGGCCGTGACCGGAAGCTGCCACTTCTAAATCAACGGGTGCCAATGCTGCACTAACTTCTTCATCATCTTCTTTAATAATTCTGGCCGATGTATAAGCAACGGCCAAACATAAAACACCCAAACACAAAACTATTAATTTCATGTTGCTGTGTATTACAGAAGAGGATGAGTTTGTGACTGTTGTTTCAATGATCTCGTCGACTATTTATACCACTACCCTTTCCTATAAAATTTAGCGGTTTTGGTATTTTCCGCAACAATACTCTAATAAATTTGTTGTTGGAGTTTTGTTTTGTGTTTTTTTACTGTTAAAAATTTAAATTAGAAACAATTTTATTCAAGATTTCATCTTTATGTAATGAGCTTTCTCTAAATTATTGCAGTTTAATGGTTGATTGGATTTTTGTTTAATTGTGTAACGAAAATTTTTCTACTTTTATCACAAGTAGGTTATACAAAAAGTTTCAATTGTAATTAATTTGTTTCGAATTATCCTCACGATCCGAGACTTTTTCGCAAGTTTTTTTCGTCAAATTGAAACAACATTATCAAAAAGTATTTCATTGTTGTTCCAAATAGTTAATTAAAAGACATGCAAATAAAAAGCATTTAAATCAAACGTTTTGTTAAACGAGATTGGTTTGTATGCCCAAATTGAATGGCGAATAAACTGTGTAAAGTATACTGGCATAGAAAAGTCATTAATTGCCGCCTTCTGTTCTAAAAATGAACATTAAAAGACCGTTCCAGGAATTTCTTTCGTTCAAAATAATTAGATTTTCCCTTTGCCGATTTTAACATGAAATTTACGAAGGAATAGCCAGGATAAATTGCCTTAATTAGCAAAGAATTATACATTCGCAATGTTTAATTTAACGCCTTGTTATGCTGATAAAACAATAACATAATTTTACTATCAACAAATTATCTTATGGTCATTAATTTAAATATAGATGAGTTCCGAGTTAGGTAAGCCATAAAAAAAATTAATACAAGTGGTGAGAGGGTTGTTTTGCTTAACAGTAAAAATGTTAATTAATCTCTTTTAGCATGCAAACCACATTATTCTTTTACTCTTTGTTGCCATCTTTCTCCTTGTCGGGTGTGCTTTTCCAATCCAGTCCGGCCCTGTGTATGTCCGTCGGGCCGCCGCTCTGCGGTGCTATTTTACGACTTTAACGAAGCATGTCATGACAACATTTCCATATAAAACGCGAACTCGGGTAGTAGAAAAGTGGAGTGTAACACCATCCCCTAACTGACTCACTCGCCCATTCTCTTCTTTCTCGCTTTCTCACTGCCTGTTCGCAGCGAAATAGGGGAAAGTTCAAACGATGGATGCCATTTAACAACTGTCGCCTTGCTGTTTCAACGAAATTATTCTTTATATTTTACTGCTATAGTGTCTCATTAGAAAAGGGTTCAACAATAATGCGGACGATGATGGTGGTGGTTGAGTGGCGGAAAAACAACCCTTATAACATATTATATGTGTATTATTATAACATTTTTCTCGTTTTTTCCCCTCTTTTTCTATTCTCCAAATTTCCCTGGTAATTTCTTGTAAATTTTTCTGTATGTTTATTTTTGTTTCGTGTTATTATTTGTGATTATGAAGAAAGAGAATTGAAGTGTTCTGTAATGGAGGCGAGGATATTCGTCGGTCCTCTTCCATCCTTTTCGGCGTTTCACAAATAAAACTTCAAGTGGGAAAGAGACTGACTGTCTTTAGTTTGTTCCGTTTGGTGTACTTTACGTTCTTCACACCACTGAGATTATCAACAGATATCTTTCTGTGTGCCGTTTTTGTTTGGCAAATTGCTTGCTTATGTGCGCTACGATGGAACACGTCGGCGATTTCAAATCGCCTACTTATTACAATTTTGTCGTTCTACTTTTATATTATTACTACTATTATTATTAGGTGTTTTGTTAAAATTATTCCAACAAATTCAATTCAACATTTTCACTTTTCTTTCGTTATTGTTGTGGATAATTTTGGTAAAAGAAAACAGTCTTGAAGAATATTGACAATTCATTCAACACAATTCCGCTTCAACAGAGCAGAACGCTGTATTGTTGGCAAATTATTGACATATTTTTTTTATTCGTCAGTTTTCTCTGTTCAAAATTTCTGTGTTACACATAAATGAAATTATACGGTTAATTGCATAATATTAAAACCGTTTTTTTTTTGTGTTTCAACTCGCAGTGAAATAGCCCGAAAATGCTCTCTGAAATTACTGCAAATAAAAGTGAGAATTTCTTGAATTAATACTAATAAAAACTCTGATGGGTTTTAGAGAAATCGTATAAAACTCATCATTTGATCCAATTAATTTTCAACATTTAAAAGGTTTTAATGTATAGGGATCATTTCGTTCTAAATTCTGTTAGATTTAATATAATGACGAAAATTTTTAATATTTCCACTATACTCGACTATTTATTGTTATATTATCCTTTTAGATATACCCTATATCGAATAGTGAAATTCGATATAGTTCCACCCCCCAATTCTTCATACTTGAACGGTATTCATCTTGTAACTTCTTATATGGAGTAGACTGAGAGTCAGATTGAAAGACGATCCGTCTAGAGAACGTTACGGAACGTTTCCAAGGCGAATTCTAAATTAACTCTAGCGTTTTGTACAAAATAAACAACATTCAGTCTAATTCTTATTGTTCCATTTAAATCAACAACTTTTAATAATAGTTGAACGTTTCTAACGATTTTTGCATCTGCCTAGTTTTCGGTTTCATCTACGATCGACTTTCATTGTCACTTCAATTCCACCACAAACACCATGTCATACCATCCACCCACCCGCCCTATCTATCGCTGCTCCACTTCTTCAGTTTTCATCATTTCCACATTTCGCTTTACACCATGCCTATAGTGTTCTCTATCAGCGCCCTTTGTGTGACGCTTTGTTGTTTATTCAACACCCTTGTTCAACTTTGCGATCTAAGACTTTTGTTTTAAAGTTTATTGAAATACTTGTGTTGTTGTTGTTCGAAGGCATGGCTCAATTTACTTAAAGACTATATACCATTTCACTACTATGTTAGCTATTCTAGTTGTTTTACTACGAACAAAGGTGATTTATGTTTTAATGATTTATTTATCTTGATAACTCCATTGTCGTTGTGTTTGTGTAGCTTGAATGTATCTTTTAACGTCAAAGAGTAAGAAATTTTCAAAATATTATACCACGTTGATATTTCCTTTGTATACAGATTTTCGTCTCGAATCCTCCTCGAATTAGATTAAAAATGTAAACGTTTATCGAAGTCACTTCAGTCGAATAAAAAAAACCTCAAAAAGCACAATAATTGTGGAAATAAAACAGAAAAATTGCCAAAAGATACAACAATCTACCATAATAATAATAATTAAATTTATATTCAGTCAACAATACGTATTAGTGTCAATTCTGTATTTAATGTTATAAGCTGGAATCAAACGGCCTATAATAGCGTTAGTAAAGCCATAGTAAATCATTATAGGTCTTATAATGTGTGTCTGTGATTACGTCTGTTTTGCTAGTGAACATTTCGTAGAATGAGCCTCAACAGATCGTAATTTTCACGTTCATTCTCTAATAACGAGCCAAAATAATTGAGTTCATCTTGTACAATGATCTTTCTTGAATTACTCAGACCAATCGAGTGAAGGTATCCGTTCAAATCGAGTCAATTTATTTTTTAGAGATTCCAATTTCAATGCTTGGAGCTCCACGAGTGTCTCAAAAGCAGTGTTGGACTGGCAACCGTTTGGCCTATCGGGCAAAGTTAATTTTGGCCTCATCGATAACCCAACTAAAAAATGGAGTTTCAGTTTGATTTTTTTTTGTTATCGATAATTTACGGATTTTTTGATGGCAAGCGTTATCGTTTTGATTGCCCCCTATCTAATTGTGCGAACAAGACACAAACATTGCGTCTTGAAAGCTTCTCTCTGCTGAAATTCGACGATAAGCTGGAATTTGTTTTGAAAAAATCGTGCAAATTTCAGAACAAATTTTTCGAGAATTTTCAAAAAGATCCTAACAACAATTGTATTATCGAATAAGTCAAATTTGATTGGAAAATAATTACTTTTAATCTGTGAAAATAACATGAAATTTTGGAAAATTTTCGGATTCTTCTACAAAAATCTCAAACAATGTACTGTCTGATTCTTTATTTTTAAAATTGTACAAAAAACCATCTTGGAATGAAATTTTTGACGTTTTCAACAACCCTAACGAAAAATGCCTTGGAGATTTTAAAAACGCTTTCTATTTTCTATCTATTCTCTGATAAACATTGTCTAATAGATAATGTTGGCTAGGTTATGGCCAGTTATGGGGAAAATATATTAAAAAAAATGTTCCAAGATTTTCCCCTGCAATTCAGAATTTCTCCCCAATTTTCCAAAACGAAAAATGGCCCTTCTAGTTTACACATTTCAATGTCTCAGAAA
>JAZBGW010001255.1:0-12671 GCA_037464815.1 Mylabris variabilis
TGACAGTAACTTGTTAATTTATTGTTGCAAATACTTTGTTGTATTTGGTGAATATCAAACATGTATACAGATAAAGAAATAGACGATATATGCGATATATTCGTCCAAATAATAGGAATTCGGTTATGGCAATTGAAAAACAATCCAATATTGTTGCCATAAGAAAAACAAAAGCTGATCATTACTGGTCAAAATTTAGAAGTGATAAAGAAATTTCGTAAACGTATTTGCGAAATGAATCAAAATATTTAACTTCCTTTGCCGGTTCTAGAGCAAAAGGTAGCACAACTTTTATGTCATCTAAGCGATTCTGCAACTCGTATAATTTCTGAGATACCAATGGTGGGCATCGAAATATTCACCACCCTGTATAAAATTGTAGAAACTGCGCGATTAAAAAAAAAAATTAACATGCTCCTCTGCACTTTGGAATTTAGTAAAAAATTTCCAAAATAGAAAACTCCTTTGGATACACTATGAAACTCCCAGTTATCTCAGAAAACAAGCGAGAAATCGATAATTAAAAAGGAAAATTGTGACTTTTTCGGACATCGAATACAGTCGGGACTCCAGCTTCCCCTTAAATAAAGCCATTATAAAGTAAAGCATTCATATTTGGGACAATCAAGCAGGATATTTTCAAAAACAAAACAGTTTCTTATACTAATCAATACTTAAAGTTATTGGAATGTTAGTCAAATTGTTGACTGCAATGCTTATATAGCAGCTTGCAATACCTTCATTCTGATAATATTAAAGTCGAAAAGCTTTAAATAACAAAACTATTCCGCAAAATAATCTTCAACGTTATTTGTTAATTATTTAAGCATAATCAAGAAGCATGGCAATAGTTATTCGAAGCATACATATTAATCATAATTAAAGCTTTGTTGTTAATTTTATTGAATGTTAAAATGTTAAGATGATGATGACAAGATGACAAAATCGACGAAATAATAATTCAAAATCGATCTCTCCATCCCCTTTAGCAAACCCTAATGAATCAATTAATAATAATAATAATAATAAAGCTATATGTTAGTTAATGTTAGATAACATAAAGAAAAAACAATGAACCACATGAATGAGATGATACATACATTTAGAGGATTGATTCGAGCGTTTAGCAGCTCTCGGGGGATGTTGTGAAATGGTTGTAATGGTGGTGGTAGTTGTAGTAGTACTACTACTATTTGTTGTAGTAGTAGTAGTAGTGGTGGTAGTAGTAGTAGTAGTAGTTGTTGTTGTGTTTTGATCAGAAATAGGTGCAGGATTCGCTAAGGGCAGTGATTGAGTGCGCTGATGGCTGATATTTCCAGACCAGGTTAACGCCCCTGCTACGAATAATAAACAAATCACGTCTCACAGAAGAAAAACAACATGATTTTCGAATAAATGGAGGGTGGAAAACGACAAAAAAATTCAATCCTCCAAACACAGACATACACGTGGATAATAACAAACACGCACACACATACAGCGCTTTTCTTTTAAACGTACACAATTCGAAGGTTTATACGAGGGTCAATACCAAAATTAGAACCTTGTAACTCATTTGAAAGTTGGGCAAAAATCGATGTAGCAATTTACAAAAACGAGCTAAACACTCAAAACGACTAATAACGATTCGGAAAGACAATTTCAATAGTGATTTTTTCCTAAAATTGTATTCTAGTAAACAATGCGAAACTTTTTTTCCTGTCCCATAATAAAATGGAGAAACGCCAAAAAATCAATGCTGGGAGGATCTTCGAGTCATTCTTATTTGTTTTGCGAGTGCAACTATTTTTTGAAAATTGCCAAGTCATTTTTTGGGCAACTTCCAAATGAGCTTCGAGGTTCTAATTTTGCTCAAATATTCTCCAGGCCTTACCCTACAAATCCTTAAAATATTACTCGAATCGCTCGCCAACTAATAGAAATAATAGAAATATTTGTTTTATTTTGTTTATCAACATTGCAGTCTAGAACAGCTGGAAATGTTTCGCATTTTTTTCTAGAATGCTATGGAGAAAAACGAAAAAAATCAATGTTAGGAGGATTATCGAGTCATTCTTAGTCCTTTTGATTTGTTTAGCTGGTTTTTGAAAATTTTAATCTTGTCTGAAACGAGCGCTTTAACCAACCTTGAAATGAGCTACAAGGTTCTAATTTTTATTGAAATGTTCTCCAGTGACCCTCCTATAAATCCTTAAAATATTTTTCGAATCGCCCACCAACTAAATACGAATCGTGTACATTTAGAAAAGCAGCACTGTACACACCCAACAATAAAATAGAATGTACGATCCGATATCAGATCTGTTAATAATATTAGGTAACTAATTTGGGGTGTTGTGTACATAATTTACACAATAATACAAATGTGTTGTGTGCATGAAATTGATGAAATTTATAAAAAAAAAGAAATGTTAGATTGTCTTAATGAACTTTCATTTTAAATTTAGACTTCTACAAACAAAAAAAAGAATCTACATTTTGGTAAAACTACATTTTTTTTTGCTAAAATTTTGATTGTAAAATTTTGGCGACTTTTTGTTTACAGACCTGATATTGAATGTCGTCGTTCAGCCGCTTTTGATGCTACCCTTTGGATTAGATGATGATAAACACTGGCAACACCACTCACTGCAAGCCCCATGCAACCACATCATCATAATTAGCACGACATTTAACGATTCGGGGAAGGGGGAGTTAAGCAAAATTTTTGACAAATTTTCCAATAAATTCTCAATACAATTGTTAAAGACTTTCGCCCCCATCCATGTAAGAATTCGGGGGTAAAGCCCTAAATAATAGTAAAGGAAAACATAGAAATCCAGAAAAGAACATGCACATAGAAAAACAGATTTTCTGCTGGACAACTAGTTCATACCGATAGCGTGTTGTAAAAAACTGCTACTAGCAATAGTAGCAGTAGAAGTAGTAGTGCTAGTAGTACTAGTAGTAGAAGTAGTAGTACTAGTAGTAGTAGTAGTAGTAGGAAGGGTGTGAGTAGTGTCATTAGTAGTTTGGGACATATCTGGAATGTTAAAAAAAAGGCAAAAACGACAAACACAATTGTCAAATTAGCACTTTTCCCACCTAGTGGTAGTGAAAAAAATATTTTAAAATCAAAAAGGGGAAGAATAAAAATGTAAAAAACAAGGTGAAGCACAATATGTTTCAAAGAAGCAGTGTTTCCGCCCTTAGATACAGTTCTAAAATTAAAATTTAGCATTCTGTTTGCAATCGATTCTTCATTAGCCATTTCCCAAAATCATCAAATTTCTCGTTTTGTAATTGATAATTATACAACAGAGAAAAAAAATAAATGTTGGGGAAAATAAAATTATGAAATCAGTATATAAATAGTACAGGTATCAATTACAAATTACTTGTTTTTATTTTTGGTTGATCATAAGATCATATAACATTCCTAATTTTCCTATATTTTCCTTTTTCCTCATTTCACAAAACTTTTTAATTATTAATAATAATTGTGAATACCAAAAAAAAAAACAACAATTACCTTGTGAAAAAATATGGCCTTTAGTTCCTGTTGTTGTTTGTGAAACACCACCAACACCACCACCAATAATTTGTTTACGTCCAGTTGTATTTGGTTTGGATGCTTCAGTCGCTGATGAAGATCGATTCCGGCTTTTCGGTCCAAAATCGTCGTTTTTATTTGTAGTCATAGCACTAGATTGATAAAATTGATAAAATACAACTTTTTCAAATGTATTACCACAAGAAATATTCATTTAATCGATTAAATTTGTAAGATTACTCCGACAACATGTTGTTTAGGAAAAATCATTTTTTGGGGTGATTTTTCCTAAACAACATGTTGTCGGAGTAACCTCACAAATTTAATCGAATCTAAATGAATAGTTCGAGTGGTATTACGGATTAATGCATGAAACCAATCATATTGACATCTTTCATATTAATACCAACTTGGTATTTAAGCAGCGTAAAACGATTGTGATTGGTCGAAATTCAAATTTTCGGGGCTTATGATTGGTTGGATACATTAATCAGGGGTAACAATTTTCAACTATACAGTACTGGCAATTTGAAGTAGAAACATAAGAAAGTATGACCATTCGGTTATCGTTTCTTCTAAGAGACATTCAGGTTTGACTAGAAGTCTCTATGTTTATTGGTATGTTTCTGCTTCGAACTGCCAGTTCTGTGTATGCATTTGGAAAGTAGAAAATTGTAGAACTTCCCGTTTAAACTTATGCACTTTTAATATTGAAATATGTTTGTTTAAAACTTAAATGTAGCTTAACATTGTGTGAAAATTTAGCAAGCCTTGATTTTTTTTTTTTTTGGAAATTTGCATCATCATATTATGTCAACAATACCTCAAAATGGAGACTTTGACTTACAGGCCAAGGTTGTAGAAGGACTATCAAGTCTTTTTTAGAATAATATCTATTAATTAATTATGTATAAGATTTATTTAAGTATAAGTTAAAATAAGTAAACGAATGCGTTATTTCAAGTAGGTTTTGATTGTAGCAAAGTGTAAATGTAAAATTTTGTGGATTCATTTTCGTTTTTAATTTTTAAAATTTCGAGTATTTATGTCGCCAAAAATTATGTTATCATGTTTCATGAAAACAAATAAATGGTATTTCCGAAAATTTCTGTTGATAAATACGTTAAAAAAAAATTATATTTATAGAAACGAGAAAATTGCACTCGTATAACTAATGATAAAATAATGACGTTCACTATTTTCCTTATAATTTTTGTTGTATCATTGTCGCCACTATTCCTCTCTACTACTATAAATACATAAAAACATGTCATACACAATGCAAATCTCACTTCAAATGATAAAAATCATTTCTATTTAATCATTACGCAATCATCGCATACAACAATAACAACAACGACGACGACAGCGTCATCATAATAACAACAGCTGTTATTTATTATTAGGCGCCGGGCGATAAGTTAGTTACACGTAGATTAGAAAATACCAAAAAAAAAAAAAACGCCAGGAAGCCTCTATTATAAATTCTCAAGTACAAACAAATAGGAAAAATATGTTGGAAGAAAAAGTCTTATCGGATTTGTTTGGGATTCGTTGTTTTTTTTGTTTTATTAATCTAATTAAAATCAACTTAATGTTATCAGAAATTCACTGATAAATTTTGGGTCAGGCTCTATTTTCTGCTTATACAGGGTGAATCAAAATTGGCGGAACAGCTCAGTGATATGTTGTTAACCGGCGCCCAACAAGAATGGGGAAAATGTTAAAAAAAATCTCTCTTCTTTAATTTATCAAAATATAAGACTTCAAAGATTGAACTTTTAAATTCTTTTATTTCAATTATTAAAAAGAGTTTAGCTCTTAGATCCATCGAATAACCATTCTTAATAGTTATGATTAGCATAATGCTCATATTACTTGGCCCGAAGTGCCATTTTAAGGAAACGATTTTAGACTGATTTCACCTGAAAAAATGTGTGGTAACATAGTAAATTATTTTTATTTTGTTTTCCTTAGTTAAAAAATAATTAGACACCTTAGCACTATTAAAGTTAACTGAATGTTGCCAAATTTACCTTTAAATAATGTCCAATATCTACAAGATTAAAGAAGATGGATTTTTTAAAAGATTTTTTTCATGCTCCTTGTTATCTGTCCAACAACGTGTCACTAAGGTTTTCCGCGAATTTTGGTTCATCCTGTATATAGGGTGAGTATCAAGTGCAACGCATAATCCGCTTGCAAGATTTTCATCATAATCAGCATAGTGTACGAAAAACACAACACCATTGAATAAGCATTGCAAACATTAATTTTTTAGGGGATCAAGTATGTATATGTAAATTCTTGACAAAATTATCGGAAAATATGGCAGACCTAATTGTCAAAAATAAAATTGCAAAATTTAATGATGGTTACTTCTGGAGAAAAAATAGGTTGAAGTATATGCAGCTTATTTAACAGCTTATATACAGAAAAAAGCATATTTGCATTAAAATTTGCAATTTTATTTTTGACAATTAAATCCGCCATGTTTGCCAATAGTTTTGTCAAAATTCTACATACGCCTACTTATTCCATTAATAAATCAATACTTGCAATGCTTATTCGAAGGTGTTGTGTTTTTCGTATATTATGCTGATGCATGGCTATAATGATGACGAAAAATGTGGCAAACTTTTAGAAAAATATGCCCTATTCGAAAATGTAATAAAAAAATAAAGCATGCCATTTAAAAAAATGTTGATGTAATTTCTCCGCAATGGTAACTAACAGAAACGAAACCACAATTAAGTAATTAAAAAATAAAGAGTCACTTGTCTTGCGTTTTTAGAAATTCTCATAAATAAGAAAGTTATGAATATTATGCGTTACTTTTGACTCATCCTGTATACAAGATAAGTATCAAGACTTTCTTATTAATTGAAATTTCGAGAAACACCAAGACCCGTTTTTCTCTACTTATCAACTATTTAATTGTATCTAAGCCATCAGCTTTTTTTTGAAATAGCACCCCCCTATTTTTTATTGCATTTTTGTGTAGGGCATGTTTTTCGTCGTTCATACAAAACAGAAAGGGGCTACATAACAAAGTGTTTGAGAAAAAAACTTCTAAAGTTTGCAAGATTTTCTGTCATTATAATACCCATGTAGCATCAGCATAGAATAAGGAAACCATAACTGAGTATCATGGCAAGCATTGATTTATTACAGGCTTGAGTAGGCATATTTTAAATTTTTGACATCCATCATTAAAATTTCCAATCCAGTAATGAACCAATGCTTATCATGCTTACAGTCAAAGATGTTGTGTTTTTCATATACCATGCTGATGAAATGATATTACCACGTTGCTGCTCTAAATGTATCCAACTTTTATGAAACTCCTAACAGTTACTGAGCGATTTGAAAAATATTTCAAGGATTTGTAAGAAAGAGAGCCCCATGAGAACATTTTACCAAAATTAAAACTTCGTAGCTCACTTGGAAGTTGGTCAAAAATGATCGTTTCCAACAATGTTGCGATTTTCAAAAAAAAAAAAATCCCATTTTATTCTGGAACCACAGAAAATGCTTCGCATTATTCCTAAAATGCACTGAAAAAAATCAATGTTGGGACGGTTTTCGAGTCATTTTGCGTGTTTAGCTCGTTTTCTAAAATCGCGACATTGTCCAAAACAATCGTTTTTTGATCCACTTCTAAATGAGCTATTAGGTTCTAATTTTGCTAAAATGATCCCCATTTAGCCCCTTACAAACCCTCAAAATGTTTATGGAATCGCCTCTCAACTAACAGGAGTTTCATACGAATTTGGTGTATTTAGACAGCAACATGATATAATGGTGGAATGGAAATAGTGAATCTTACAGGGAAAGTCCAATTACTTTATAGTTGGGGTACACAAAGGAAATTCTCCACTATAAGTTCTGTGAATCGACGCAGAAATGTGCAAGAGGCAGACAATATTTCTTCAAAAGCAAGTGTGAAACCCCACGCTATTCACAGATTTTAAAATCGGTAATTTCCTTCTAAAGTAATTTGACTTTTTTTTATAAGATTCACTATTTCCATTCCACCACTATACTTCAACCTCACTTAGTCAAAGATTTTGTTTTTTTGTAGTCTATGCTGATGCATGGATATTATGACAAAAAATCCTGCAAACTTTAGAAAAAAAATTCTCATGTAACCCTTTAAAATTTTTACACATTGATTTATACGTATAAAAACATGCCCTATCCAAAAATGCAATTAAAATTAAAGGATTCCATTTAAAATAGTGGAGTTTTTCGAAAGCTTCATAAAAAAAAAAATGGGTATTTTGCATTACTTTTGATTCATCCTATATATATAAAAAACAAATGAATCAACAATTATTTTGTTATTAAACGACAATAACAAATTAACTTTGTAAACAAATTTCGATGAGAACACACACACACACACATACTCGAAATATTTTTCAATGCCTCTATTTTGTTATTAAAAGTGCACACATGTAATAAACGTGATAAATTTCCTTGAAATTTACCCTCCCCCTGTGTTCCTTATCTAAAGGGGAAAAAATTTCGATTTAAACTTACTGATAGACAGTTGAATGGACATTTTGTGCTATATTGGCATCTTCGGTTTCCATCCATAATTCACCGGCTCCTAAAGTACTCGATCTGCCAATCTAAAATCAAAAAAAAAAAACACAAAAATTTTGAAAGATCCTAAATGAAACCTCTTATTATTGTATCTAAGAGGAGTTCTTTAACCTATTTTTTTCACTTCGTTTGTTCTAGGCGAGACATTTTTTTTTTATGAATAACGTTGAAAACAATGGGATTAATTAAGAGATAATATGTAGATCCCCACGTGGGGACGCGTCTAATCACAGTTTTATCTACGTGGAATTTCGAGCACGCTTTATTTCCACATGTCATCAAGGTCTTGTTTGTTTCCGGTGAATTTTTTATCAATTGAATGGGTCAAAGGAAAAAGTAGTACAAGTGATGTTTTTTTTTTTATAAAAATGAGTTAAGGGCATAAATGCTATTACAAATAGGCTTTCTAGAAGGAGCAGAAATTGGGCAAGCATCGAGTGAATAATATCCCGCCTCCACACATTGGTGTCAATTTATGGTCGACGGAAATGGGGTTGTTGCCAACGTTGGAAATTGGCCATATGTTGTCGTTTTTAAAAAAAAAAACACCAAAGGAGCTAGCGCCAACGTTTCTCTAGCCATCCGCATGTTAGAACTTATCTTATTCTAACAAAATTACTCGCCCAACATAAGCCAATGCGTGAAGCCGGCGTTATGCGAGATTTGTAATTGAAGAATTTGCTCGGGAGATGCTGCCATCTATCTGTTAAAAATCATAATTCCGACTCTGTTTTTTTTTTGAGAAAAACAATTCTTTTTCTATTTTAGACTAATGGTTTTACTCTCGGCTATAATTTATAGTGGCCTCCAGATTCTCGTTCGATTGTGCCGTCATCTGGTGGTCGTAATACTCACAACGCTGGGAGTACTTTTTCGATTACACATGGAGGGAAATTATACTACTAACAAAGTACACTGCAATATGTGAGAGGTAAAGATTATATTTTATTTAAAGCTCATTTTCCGCGTGCACCATTTTCCTCTAGGCTGCTCGATTTAGATGGAGCACGTTGTAGTTTTTCGGACTACAATTGAATGAAATGTTAACAAAAATTATTTATAAACGCCATGTTAAAAATATTGGCGGTTGTAATATGAGAAACTACCATGAAAAACCAAATTAGACAAAACTTCCATTCATATCAGTTTTTGAACATGAATAAAGCTCGAGAAAAATCGTCACCCACACGCTGTTTGTGTTCGGTCATTTGGAAAATTCTTTATCTTGATGTGAGTGTAGGTGGTTAGTTGGAAAAAAAACGGGATTATCCATCTATTATCGTTCATTTAGCGTATTATTGTATGTTTTACTCTATTTAAACAGTTCTAAATCCGCCAACATTGTCAGACAGGTGAAGAAATAAAGCATGCCCGACGACGGACAAGATTAGAAATAAATACACGTAGCGTGGCGGCGACGACGACGACGACGGAGGCGGCGGCGGCGGTGGTGGAGGAGGAAAACCCTTGAGAGAAAATATAAGCTGAATAGGCGTCTAGACAGGCTAGACGACAACATTAGAGAAATCACATACTGTAGTGATACTCATGTGGAAAATTATGTAGAAATGTAACGTGATGCGCTGTCATAAACTACGACAATAGCACCGCCAAAAATTCAAGTTGTAACACAGACAACTCACCCAAATAGTATTTTTAGTTCAATAAACAAGCATACATACAAACATATAAAGTTAAGTATCATTGAAGTAAAAAAGGAACAAAGATAGACAGACATAAACATTAATGTGTGTATATACAAAACAAACTTTTCTCTATTAGATTTTTATGATTGAATAACTTGGCCGCGGCCTTGTTTTGATTGTCTATTTGTATGCATGTTTGACTATATTTAAAGCAATAAATAGAAGAAAAAAAAAATACAACCAAAACACTCACCTCTAAGAAGAAATAATCTTTTAAACTGCCACAACTGCGTATATTCGTTAGACTTAATTCAATTTGCGGCATCTCCGTATCCTTCCTTATTAAACTCAATGTTTTATCAGTCAAACAAAGACGATAATGGCCGGTTAAACCCAAATTGCCTAAACCGCGGCTCAAGACAGTCACCTGCCACACGTGCTCTGTAAAACAAAACAAAAATTAAATTATTATTAAAAAAAAAAACTGTAAAAAAACAAAAACAACCAGTGAATAGACCCTGAGTATGCGACCAACGCCATCGCCAATTTCGCGCCGGTAATTGTACCTCCCCTTTCGCCGCCATTTTCACCATTCTAACCTCAAATTATATACTGCACGTATTGATAACAAAAACAAAATAGATACAAACAGTTGATAACAACAACAACAGATCAGTTATATGGAAAAACCATGAATGAAATACCACTTTTGAACATGTTATTGTACAAATAAGTGATGATAAAATGAGAATATTTGCAGTAGGGTATGACAGGTGTGTGTATGTATGTATGTGAATCCCCCCTCTTCTTGTTTACATCGACATTAATGTTTACACAATCATTATTATTATTTTATGTCGTCATATACAACAAATCGTGTGTTTGTATATTGGTTGAGAGCAACAAGAAGAAGAAAAATGTCTATAAACCTAGAAAGCGATCGTTGTATTGCAGGAAATACTTTAAATATTTGTCTCATCCTTTTTATTATTTTTTTATAGGTTATAAAACCAAAACGAAAATGGCGACAATAGAGGGGGGGGTTTTAATTCATAAATAGCGGCGATTTATAAAATTCAAATAATTCCTGGAAAATTATTGGAAATTTATTGTTTTATTGTTATTATTTCGACACATACACATCGATAGTAGTTTAGTGGCATTGTTGCCAATCTTTTTTTCTAATTTAAAAATTTATGTCGTAAGTGTTTTAAAATAATGATAATAATAATAATGGAAAAAATATGTATACAACAAAACAATAATGACGAAATTGAAACGGAAATTTTTCAAATTCTCCACAATGCAACTCTCACCGGTCATTTTTTTTTTGGGAAGGGGGCAATAAAATCGGAGGAAAAAATTGTGTGTATACAAAGAATATCGGTGATATTTTAAAACCAATACAAATACTATACAGGGTTATTCACGGACGACGAAATAGCTATTTTCGATACAAGTGTGTAAAGGTAGAGATTCCGACAGGTTTGGATGGAGAACACGAGTTTGCACGAGGTTGTATTTCGTGGCAAGGTCGACTACGTTAGTTAAACGAACGAGCGAAGCGCGAGGTCTCGTGGCGAAACACAGCGTCGTTCAAACGAGTGGGTCTCATCCAAATCTGTCGGAATTTCCTACCTTTACACAAGCGTGTAATAACTAACTGCGAAAGTCTGATTTGAGAGAACAATCATTTCAACATTTACTAGATAATTGTATTGTAAACAGAATTGCACAGCTATATAAATGGCAGTAGACTAAACATAAACATTGAATTTGTTTACAATAAGAATCGACTTCGCCGGAAAAGTAAAAGCGATATTTGTCGATCCTATTTAATTTATGGAAATATTAACAAACTGTGCGTAAAAGTTGAGATAGACATAGAGAGAGAAAATGCATTTTTTTCTAACAAGTGTGGCAATCAAGGATGAAATGAACCGATAAGGTTCACTAAAAAAACAGACTTTCGCAAAAACTTCTTATGGTAATCCCCATCATTTGACGAACGATTCACAAAAAATTAACTATCTTTAGGTGGCGACCTGTAGATTGATTTGGCAAAATTAGAACCTCGAAGCAAATTTGGAAGTAGGTCAAAAACCGCTCGTTTAGGACGAGTTAAACAGGCGAAACGACAAAGAATGGCCCGGAGATCCTCCCAACAAAATGAAAAAAAAAACGAAAAAAATCAACCTTGGAAGGGTCTCTAAATCATTCTTAGTCATTTTGCGTGTTTAGTTCGTTTTTAAAATTGGCGACATCGTTAGAAAACAACTTCCAAATGAGCTGCAAGCTTCTAATTTTGCTAAAATGGTCTCCAGGAACTACTCTATAAACCATTTGAAATATTTTTCGAATTACTCGCCAAATAATGGGAATCGCCATAATCATCGTACGTGAATAACCCTGTATACACGTGTACCGATAATTTTACTTATTTACTAATAACCTTGCCGTTTTGTTATTGGCCAGGTTAAGTACTCGGTTTGTTTTTATTGTTATCCGCTTATTTGAATTGTTAGTTTTTACTTCTAAAGAACAGTAAACACAAACAATTTTCGATTGGTACTACTGTATTCATTGATATTGCCAAAATTGCGCTAATATATCGAATGATAAAAGCAAAAAAAAAACACACGAACATGTAAGAATTTTCCATATTAAACAATTACCGTTAGATTAAACTTGAAAATCGTTAATTTGAATAAACGAAGGACGAAAGAATAGAAGAAAAAAAACACAAATAAATCAAAAAAAGTGACTTTGGTAATTTTTTACACACACGTTTTTTTTTCTACACTAAACAATTTTTTATAATTAAGCCAAAAATCGAGAAATTTTTGACATAATCCGGATTTGGATAAATAATAGCAATTTAA
>JAZBGW010001256.1:0-16649 GCA_037464815.1 Mylabris variabilis
ACAGAGGTATTTGGAAAAAACTAATTTTGCAAAGGTAACTTTAACCCCCAATATCTCCTTTATGGGTACGATCGACAAAATACGCATCCCTTATAATACCTATACCAAAAAATCGGGAATTTCGACCTCGGGTGGTTTACTTACAAGATTGTTTCTGACACAATTTCGAGTCAGGATGGAACCGAAAGAAACTAGTTCTTGTTTTCATTTCAGCTCCGGATTTAGTTCTGACCAAAATTTTGTGTTGTTTTTTCCGGTTCTCGGTTCAGTTTCGGTCCGAAGCCCTGTTTAAAACAAACCCTTTTCACTTAAATTCAAAAAAGTGGAGTAATTTTACGACCTTCTGATAAAATCAAGCGAAATTTGGTGGTTTTTAAACGATCAACATTCTAGCCTATAAAATTTCCATTATCATTTCAATAACATGTTAATAAATCAATCAAAATTACAAAGATTGGTAATTAACCAGATTAACAAAATTTATTACTTCTGTTTTTCAGTGATTTTTTTTTTGTAGTTTGAAGAAAGTGGGTTACATTTTGGATATTCGTAACAATAAGATTTCCATAATTATTTGGCGTAAAAACAGTAAAATTCTCATCGACTTATGGAAAATTTTAGTAGTAAAATCGGAAAAAATCGGGGTTATTGTGTAAATATTTTGATAATTTTTTTCTTTTTGATATACGTTTGGAATAAAAACAAATTTCAACAGATCTCTAGGGAATTTTTACACAAATTGGAACATACATATTTAGGTGCCTGTCACATTTATAAAATATAAATAAATTTTCAGTTAACATTTTACAAGACATTCCGAATATTTTACCGCCTCAACAAATTAACATATGTATGAAACATTCCATCCAATCAAAATGTAATGACATCGTCTATGTAGATGTGTGTGTGTATATATGTATAAGAGATCATGATGATAATGATGAGCGACAAGAAAGATTATGGTCGCGTGCCATCACTATGTCTTGATGACAGATTTAACGCGACAACGAGATTTGAACGAGTGAATCGAGCGTCGCGACGCACAAACTATATACTATACATTGTATATAAATAAATATGCATACTTATGCTTACATACGTGCATATAGTATGCCTGAATGGAAGAATAATAATAATAACAAGCAGCCAACTTTAAAGTCTAGACTATGATAACGACGTCTGGCGTCGTTCGTTATATGCGCATATTTCACATGTTTCCAACTAAAGCCCATTCCCACGTTATACGTTTTAAAAGAATACCCAAAAAAGCAACAAAATTAACACTTTTCTTCATATATTATTTGCTTGTATTAACGATAAATAACTGTACTTGATCACTGTAAATAATCATGAAAACAATAATGATAATTATGATGACTGTGGAAGTTAATTCATCTTTTTTATTTTGGTAGATTTTCTTCTAGTAATCAAAATAAGCTTAGAGAAATCACGAAGCTAGTAGTAGAAGAAAATTTAACGGATTTTCTCTATTTTTGATTACATTATTACTAAATCGTAGAAATATTTTAACGGAATATAATCGTTTTTAAAAGTACTTAAAATATAGACAAGCAAAGATGGAAGATTGTTTATGACAGTTAAAAGTTCAAATCTAATAAGAAACACGACTGAAACGAACACACCTAAATTAAATTTATAAATAAATTGAAAATATTAATAAATATTATTATTATTATTAAAACGACCAATAATAATAATTGTAATATCCCCTTTTATGGTCTATTATAATTTCAAAGATGTGTTGTTGGGTGATGATGAGAATTGAATTATTGCATATTTACATTTACCAAATTGCTAATTTATTGATAGTTATAATAAAATGAAGATGTTATAAAATAACAATTTAACTCAATTTTATATGTCTCGATTAATTTAACTTACTTCCATCTGTTTCCGATTCAAATTAAATTACAATAAAAATCTTAACACATCTACCGAACTGGCCGACCGAACTAAAACATATTAACAATTTATATTATTTGGTCTTTTATTAATTGACAGTGATGTATATTAACCTACACCGGCCTTGCTGATATACCCATATATTATTGATTTTAATTATTCAAAAGACTAATTAATTAACGTTGACGTTTAATAATTAATAAACGAAAACTTAAAAGTTGTCCCATTGGACATGGAAATATTTTTCAGGTGTGAAAGAAGTTTTTCACACTCTAGGAAGTCAATTATGTTCAACATTCTTTCTATGAAACAACAATTGTAAAATGAGAAAAAAACAGCCTTGTGAATAAATTAAAAACGATCGAATTTCGGCCAAATTTTTACCTAAATATTTGTAACACTTCCCATGTGGATTTGTTTTCAATATTATATGCGAGAATTGTTTTTACGAAAAATTATTGCACAATTTTTTCAAGTACTATTCCTCCCTAAAGCAATAAAATAAATACCGCAATGTTGCTCTAAAAGTGGACGATTCGTACGAAACTCCTATTAGTTGGCGAGCGATTCAATAAAATTCAAGGATTTATAGGAAAATAGCCAGAGATTGTTTTTGCAAAATTAGAACTTCGTAGCTCAAAAATCGCTCGTTTCTGACAATGTCGTGATATTCAAAAACGAATTTTGTTTTTTCCATTTTATTCCGGAGCGAGGAAATCGAAAAAAATATGTTGGGAGGGTCGGTCTTCGAGTTGTTTTGCATTTTTAGTTATTTTTTCATTATCATGACCTTATTCAAAATGAGCGTTTTTGACCGACTTCCAAATGAGCTAAGAGCTTCTAATTTTGCTAGAATGATCTGTAGGAATCCTTCTAAAAACTTTATAAATATTTTTCGAATCGCTCGCCGAGTAATATGAGTTTGATACGAATCGTCTACTTTTAGAGTAACAGAGCTGTATCTCTTCTTAATTTAATCAAAAAGCAAAAGGAAATGACTAATGAATCGATTCGTACAGAATTTCTTCTTTTGAACAAATAACAACAACAGCAATAAAAGAGAAAAGAATCGGGGTCGATTCAACCACGATAAACTCTAAAGACCTTTACGATTTCTTTGTTTATCGTTTATATGTGTATACGTTCCTATATATTTTTTTTTGCTAATCAAAATGTATTATTGGTCTCGCCGTGTCTAAACATTCCTGTTGATGATGATAATTCAACACGAAAGACGAAAGGCCTTTGCCATTTCTATAGTGGTCGTCGTGTACATTGCCCTACTGACTCTTTCTCTCCAAAGACACGTTTGTTAAGCCTTTAAGTCATGATGTCAACAAATCAGGTTTCTCTTTATTTTCAAATATAAAAAAGATATAGTTCTGTTACATTTTATAATAATTATAAAAATTTTTTCTTCTGTATAGGTATAGGTGCACAAGTATAAGAGTAGATATAGAAATTTTCTAAAATAAAATCTGGTTATAGCAGCTATTTTTTTACGTAATTAAAGCTTGTGAAATCCCTACGTTTGTCTTATTTGTAAGTTATAACTAATAATAGTTGTAATAAGATAATAAATTGGCGCGTAACGGTCCACCAATTACCCAATAACAGTCTTTTTTTAGTACTCTTGTGTTCTTTTTCTCTTGTTCTCTCCACTATAATAGCGTGGGATAAATTATTAGTTTTTATTAATAAATTGACTAAATATGATGGATTTTCTTCTCGTTCCAATACGTAAATCATAATTAAAGTATTTTACATAAATTTTCTATGACTGGTGATTAATAAAATATACATAAATACAGAACGGTCATTTTGATGATTCATAATTTAATTGAAAATGCGTGTGTACTTTATACTCTATAGGGAAATCGAATGATTATAAAAAACGTATATAGCGTGTGTCCTGTTGATAATAGGAAACATATGAATTAAAAAAAAAAAATTATTAGAAAAAACTTGTATAAGATTAAGTAACATTTCGTTACTTAAAAGACATTCAGTACAAGTTACCTTTTTTATATCACTTTCTTTGCAACATTACATCACGTTAATCCTTAACTGTAATGAATAAGGAAGAATTAGTGCGAATAGAGTAAAAAGATTAGGTTTTGTATTTCCTTATTATGAATTTTTTGAAAGGAGATTACGTATAGATCACCTCGATTGAACGACAGACTTTTTTTATACTCAAATTAAACTAATCAAAACAGAATTTATCTGATCTAAAAAATAACGATATCAGTAAAACAGATGTACTTTGCAGTGTTTAAATTGAAATTGCAGGTAATGTATACAGAAATCTAATCTATATTCAAGTATTTTCTTTAAATGACTTCGTATGTATCTTTACCAATTGCCTGCAGTGTATATTTATTACATACGGGGTTTTCCACGTAAATATTCATTTGTTTATACAATAAAATAATTGTTATAAGAATTTGAAGTGAAACATCTGGGTGATCTAATGAAGGTGAAAGCGTCCCTCGACAATTTTTGGAAATAGGAGAAATTGACGTCAACTTTTGGAAATTACGCAATATTGAATGAAAAATTACTACTTTCGAATATTCAAAGTCAACTAAATATAAAAATAATATTTTCCTTTTGGAAAATTAATTTCTTTTGGAAAAAAATCAAGAATTGTGAAAATCGAAAAACTTCAAAATGTGGGCCAAGGATTGGTAATAGTAAATTTATAGACAACTTAAAACTATTAGCAACACTAGGTTAATAACTGTAGGTATTTCCTCCAAAATTTTATTGCATCTTCAAAGCTTGTGACTGAAGGATTCTATACAAGAAATTCAGTATTCACAAGCTTCTAGGATTTATAATTAATTTTCCAAAATATTTCGTAGTAATTTAGAAGGGCGTTTTGATCCCTTATAAATTGCCCCTTCAAGTTCTTATAACAATTGTTTTATTCTATAAATAAAAAATAATAATAGTGAAATTTTTGCTATGAACCATATTTACGTGAAAAGCTCCGTATAGGCTGAATTGTCCTTAATTTTTAAAGGAGAAATAAACCGATTCAAAGCAGATCCTTTAAATTTTCCATACGATTTACGAATATTTCAATTATTTACAGGTAGATTTGATGATTCAATTATTATAATTGCACAGTAAAACCTTGCAATTTAGAAGAAATAAACATCGAACCGACATAGGTTGGTCAAATTTTGGTGACCCTCAAATTTTTTCTCTATGATTCTACAATAAATCATAATTATAAATAAAAAAACAAAATTTTCAATAACACTAATGATGATGATAGTCGGTTATGTCTACTTGTAAATTCCAAAAAAAAAAACACTAATAGTCAAAAATATGATTACATTCTTTCGTGTGTGCGTGTGTGTGATTTATTAAAAGAAATCTTTCAACGAAAGATGAATTAGAAAAAAATTAATATGTAGGAAATGAAAGTTTTTCTAAATTCCAAATTGTAACTTTCCTGTACAATATTTAGAACTACTACTATTACTTCTACTACTTCTACTGTACAAAACTAACTGAACTTTGTTGAAGAATTTATTATAGAATATTTCATTTGGCACAGATAGACAACAAAAAAAATAAAATTAGCATCATCACAAAGACGATAGAATAGAGAAAAACAAAGATATTTTTTTTGAGTACACACGACTTGATTTGAACTGATGATAACAATCTCAAGAACAAGGTTAGTGGCCTTGATGTTGTTTGTTATTGTTAGTTGTTAAGCTTCCGCTATTTTGAGAAATAATCTTCTTATAGTATATATGTATATGAAATGATGTACACATATAAAAACCATGATGACAATCGAACCAGGATATAAAAGTAGTCTACAGACATCATATTCAAATGTTAGACATTATATGATATAGATATGACAGAATAAATGTCTGAAAACATCCATCATATATGGTTGAATTTATAAAAATTTACACAAAACAAATTTTAGCATATCTGATGATTATAAACCGACACAGAATAAGGTGAATGACACCTTTTTCTTTGCTATGAAATCCGATTAGATAGACAACAATTTGACAATATCAGATTAAAAAATAAAAACAACCACACCCCGAATTAAATCCCAGACATATATTTTTTTTTATTGGAGAAATTAGCAAAATTTACCAGATTCGCCTACATGAATTCTCGATTAGTATTTCTTATAATAACAGTAGGTAGTAATTATATCGGTCATCAAGCGTCTTAATTATTTTGTTTTGTTTACTTGAAAATATACTTCTTTTGGTGCGTTTTGTGAAAAAATCGTGAGTGAAATTTTGAAATGCAACAAAACCTGCGCGCGCAATGTAACGACGCCGAATTATAGCGGGCTTTTTAATTATTTGATATTTTTGGTTTTCGAAATGTAAAATCACTGTTTTGGTGTGTTTCTTTAATTTTTACGCAAACACATAAAATTTTCTTATACCAGAACTGTCAATTGTGGGGAGATTTGTTGTTCGATCACCATTCTTTCAAAGTTTATAAATAGTCTAGTCTAGTTGACTGTTATTTCTTTATTTATGAAGCTTCACAAAGATCTTTACATGATGCAGGAAACGATTTCCTGCTGAATTCACTGACGATTGACGAGGGAGTAATATTGCTGGCGCCTGTTTGACTACGTATCAATAACAAACAATACTCTTCTTTTCTTCGTGTTTTTTTTTATTTGTGTTAAAACAATTAAAATACACCACAATAATGGTCGGTTATTCTCAAAGAAAACTAATATAGCTTTTATTGGTCACGTTTATTAAACAATATTTTAATAATATTAAATCTTTGTACATAATGTATCCCCAGCTGCTCGATGGGAGAATATAGCAGAAACTGTAGGGAGTCTAACTAGTTCTTATAACTATTAGAAAATTGTAAAAATTTGTAAATAATCGAATATTTGTGTTAAAATAATTGGCTGTAGCATTAAAACGAATTTTATACCAAAGAAATTATACTCTGCACGTTGACTTAAGAGACTGACTAAAGTAATAAAGTTAATTTCACGATAGATTCAGTAACGGACAACTTGAAAAATTACCTGTTTTGTGGAAAATCGAACCTTCTGAATTTTTTTATTAAAAACATCTGACTATTATCCGTGACATATTTATAAATACAATAAACCCTCGTTAGTACGAACTCGTCGGGACTGAAAAAAGTCTGTTCGTCTTAACGAGATTTCGTTGTCGCTATGAGAATATTAAAAAAATTTTTAGGGGCCCCCTTTTGTATTCGTGTTACTGGTGTTCGTATGAACGGGGTTCGCTTTAACGAGGGTTAACTGTATGTAGTTGTTTGCTAGTACACTAAACCCTCGTTAAAGTGAACCCCGTTTATACGAACACCTCAGTAACACAAGCACAAATGGAGGTGCCTACAAAATTTCTTAATATTCTTATATCTAGAACGAAATCTCTTTAAGAGGAACACTTTTTTTCGGCCCCGATGAGTTCGTACTAACGAGGGTTTACTGTACACCTATTATGGACAATTTTATTACTTTAGTCGATCTTTTAAGTCACCTTAAAGACTGTACAAATAAACTAGAATTTTTCTTAAAATTTACTTATTTTCGATTATATTTTGTATAAATGTGTACTTTAACACGTATACATTCATCGGGTAAAATTGATAGATTAGATAATTATTTTTAAAGAAATTCACTTGAAAAGCTCCATTGTTGGAATTGATATTTTTCTAATCTATAATAACGGACGGAAAATTATCGATAATTTTATGTAGATTAAAAACGATCGTTTTAAAATTTACATTTTCTTTTTTTTTCAATTTAAAAAGAAACCCACGTTGTACACTTTCATGGAAATTCCTTATATTTCAACGAAATTATTTTTCAATTACATTAAAATTATAGATTAACTATTGATGTAATTCGTACTAACTATATATTACAATAATATTTTTTCATCCTCTTTTTTTTTCGAATACATACCTAATAGTCAACGATTTAATTTTAACGAGACGAGAATATTAAACGTAGGCGCAACTAAGTATATTACACAAAAAATAAAATTAACATTTATGTAATATAATTAGATTTTTTTTCAAATAATACTATTATTATAATTATTATTAGTTTTAATAGTTGTAAAGCGCACAATGTTGTTTATATGGATATTAACCTTGAGATATGACGCTTATAACCAACTTGGACGGTTCCTTATAGTATTAGAGGACAAATTAAGTGATTCTTTGTTCTTGCAAAATGTAGCATGTGTCACCACGACAGCGCACCCCTAACCAAACGAAATGAATGAGTCTACATTTTTTAAGAGACCCTCTCAACTCAAATAAGGCATTTCTATTATGAAATAAGGTTTCGAAATTGTGTTGTTTAGAATGCTACGACAAATAAACTGCAAATATTTAGCAAATATAAAGACCAGATGTTGAAGAAACTTATACAAACTACTAGTTAACGATAAAGAAAATAAGTAATTCACAGCGGGTGGTAATCTTAATCTGCTTGTCAATTGTCAATATTAGACTCATGTTAATTTAAAATTTTTGGCAACTCTATCAATAGGCGCTTGTTCATATTTAAGTGTTGACTAGAAATCACATTTTAAATATCTATTTTTGTTATCTTTGTGATTCTACAAATTTTTTTTGATCATCCCGAACTAATTTTGACAGCTAACTAAAAACCTGCTGCCATATCCAAAAACAGTCACAGCTAGTTTAAAATCTCACAAACAATACGTGTTGCTATCGTAATGTTCACAAGAATAGACTCTAGAAACTATTTGTGTGATTCTGTGATTATATGATCAAAAAAATGAGTAAATCTGATAGAAAATCGATAGTTTTAATAGAAATAGAGACGCATAGTATAAAAGGAAAGATTAACAAGTATGTTAATAATGTATGGGGGTGGTGATTTATCGGTTCAAACCAAAAATTAACATATGATTAATTATTATTACTACCTCATTACCTAACGTAAATTATACAAAAACGATTAAAAAAATAATTGCTACAGTTATTATAAAGAATCATAATCATCATATAATTTGAAAAGACGATTATGACTAATCATAATTAAAATAAATTCACTATCAGTGACGTTCTCAATTCAAATATCCACCACTATAAGAGTCGGTTTTCTTCTCTGAAATTCACCATCTAATAATAGGAGAATTATGGCCAATAATAATTATTACGATTGGACATCAACAAAAACAACAATTAAATGGAGAAAGTTTTGTTTGATGTTTATTAGACTGAAGGTCTAGGTCGGTCGTTTTTTTACTCTTTTTTCCCTCTCTATTTGATTTAAATAGAAAACCTTACTAGTCACATACCAAATTTGGTGGTAATAATTAATAAATAAAAAATCCTATACTACTGTTGTTTTGATTTTAAATAAAGTGTAGGCGAATACATATTCAATATTTATTTTTATTATTAAATCAAAGAAAACAAACATTGTTAAACGAAGAGAAGATTCGTTAGTTTCTCTTTGACCTTTAACTACCACAATTAAAGCTCTATTTTTATTTGAATTAAATTAAATAACCGTGTAGATTTATTAAGCGATTTAAAATATTGTATAGATAGATTTAAAGAACCAAAATGGGGCACAAGTTCAATTATACGTATCCCAATGTATAGATTTTATAAAAGGCGGATATTCTAAGCCATAATATAAGATTATAAGCAATAAATATTTATTACAATGACAACAAACTTGTTCTACATTATTTATTAACAAAACAAGGAAATTTTTTTCATTGTAATACACATTAGTATTAAATGATAACCAGTCGTTTAGAAAATCGTGAATAAGTTTAAGGAAATTAAAACTGACATATAGGGAGGTAGTGGATAGGTATAAATTGACACCAATACTTAAAGACTTATCAAATTACAACAAAAATTAGAAATTCTATAGAAACATAAATAAACAAACCAACTATAATAACAATAATAACCTAATCTAATTATTTGTCCTATTTTATAAAGAAAATATGTAGGTTGTTTTGTCAATGACAAATTAATGTTTTTGACAATTTTATTGTAAATTTGTTTAAATATAATTGACAGTAAACACGTGTCAACATTATTACTCTATACTATTCAACAGTAAAATTTACATTTCCCTATATTTAGATGGAGGCCTAAAAATATAAATTATCTTGTAACTTTATTGTTATATAAACAAAAACAAGAATCGATTAGCATTAATAAACAATAGACAAAACAATAAATGAGCAAATTTTACAAAAAATTTATGCAATCGAGAAACGAAAGTTTCTAATCACAATATTTCTAAAATAAACCATAAATTTTTATTTATGCAACAAATTATATAACGCATCCCAACAATTAGTGTATCATTGTAAATAAAAATAAAAATACCATAGGGGTAATTTGTTGAATTGTTAGTTTATTAGTTGGTTCCAAGTTTGTCGACATAAATCTGTCGGTATAACAATTAACCCTTATCTTTTTTTTTAATAATTTAATGAAAATGTACAAGATTATACACCATAATCTAAGTATAGAATGTTTAGATTAAATTAATGTTTATTTATCCAATAGGGCAACAGGAAATTGATGATTCAAGAGGGTGAATTTATTACTTTACTCCTTTTTATTAGTAATTTTAACAACAGTTTAAATTTAAATCAAGATAAAACACGAAAGGAAGGAAAATGCAAATTAGCAATATGTTGAAAATTATAATAAATGATACAATTGTATTGCAAAATTCACACATTAAAAACGTAAAAAAGAGGTCAATTACCGGTAAATTATTACATATTATTATTAATACTTATTATTTAATTAATAATAATTAAAGTTGATTTTGTTTAGTTGTACATAAGTTAAAGTAATGTGTAGTAGCAATCCTGTAAAGATACCAAGCATAGTAAAATTGATGATGGAGTTAAATGTTAAGGCACCATTTCAAAAGTAATCCCATCAATTTTAATCTTGGACAGATAAACTGGATTATACCATAAATTTTGGCTCAATTCCATAATTCACACACAACATATAACATTACCGCATTCCTGTCATAATTCTCTAGGTATATTATTCAAAAACAGTTTTGATAAATGTTCCAGTATGTACTGTAGTTAATTTAATAAAAGTGAACATTAAGCTGCTATAAATTTTTTGCAAAAATTGCTAAATAATTTGTGAAAATTTATAAAAATCTTAATTTTAAACTATTATATAACGAATACACTAAAACAACAAACAATAGAACCTTGACATTTTTGCAGTTTTCTTGAAAATATTTTAATTGGATAATATTGTAATCACCCGATCTCCTCATGGCAGTGTAGGCAAAACAAAAATTTTAATGAATCAAATTTATATACCGAACTACAATAAATAAAGACGAATCTAAAATGATTAGATCTAATTAAAGATTTTTGTTGGCAACAAATAACCACCTCATTCCTCGGCCAATTACTAAACTTAAACCATCCAAAGAGCAATAATGTTAATTATATTAAGTTGTAAGTGAATTTAAATACATCGCCTATAAAAGATAACAATATAGAGTTAGTTAATTTAAACTTGAAATTTGCAACATAGACAACATCCGAATAATCTAATCTTGGATTAGAAACGGGACGTTCCAAAGTCGCATTCCAATTGTGTAAAAGATGTAACGGACGGACGGACGCCATTGCTCTTTTGATTGAGGGGGGTAAAGGACGATGCCAGACTCTAATTGTAGAGAGGAATTTGACGTAAATAGATACACACGAAGGAAATGATTGAAAAAACAGAATAGCATACAGAAATAGATTAAAGATGTTGTAATCTTTAACAACAACAATAACAACAACAACAGGAACGAGAAAAAGGTTAAAATTTATTTGATAGATTTGTCAAAGATTGTAGAAAATGATGAACACACTAAAATGCCCTAAGAGGATTCTGCATTTTGTTATTTATTTCTGTACATATACAGTTGCATTAGTAACTGATGATTTATATTTATTGCAAAGCGTCGATTAAAAACCATTCCTATGATGATTTAAGGAAGACATAAAAACCTTTAAAATATTGTTAATATCTTTGTATGGATATTGCTATGATTTCAACAATAATAAAAAAAATGGATCATGAGAAATATAACTTTAGTTTCTCTCACACGCACACATCTCATTCACACCCATCAACCATTAATTGCTTCCTCAATCAATTTTTAATTAATATTGATTACATCAATATTATTTTTTGAAAGTAAAAATAACAAGAAGTAAACTTTTTCTACATCCAAATTCTATCTCTAAACCGTTATAGTGAGACTAAAATTATTGTCATAGAAATTATATTTAGATTGAGAACAGCTAAACCTAGAAATATGTGTTTAAAATAAGAATTGTTACACATACCTAGTATCACACAAAAAGGATTTTAAACTAAGTTATATGTATAGTGGAGGCAGTGGAAAAACTATTGTTACTCATCTGGGAACTATTTGCATTGTGACTAATTTGAAAAATTTTAAATTATATCTATCTTTCATTAGGTATTATTGTGAAATAAAACAATACAACAATAAAGAAAATGTTAATTGTTGAGTTTCTGGAAAATTGTTTAAAGAAAAAATCAAATCTCACCATTATAAATACAATAATTATAAATAAACAAAATTACGTTGAAAATTATATATTTGCAGTAATAAAAATAGTTTGTGCAATCAAGAATTCTCTTAACCATCCAAGAACTGAACTACTGACCGTTTATTTTAAATTTATAAAGCTTTTACAATTGTTGAAGATGCAATTGCAATTAAAAAAATACACATTTATACGTATTTTTTATTTTAGAAAACATCTTGATGTTTGAAATATACACAGATATATCCAGTTTCAACGATTCCTTTTATTTTGTTAATTTATTTAACGAGAAAACTAAGCAACATTGGTGTCTCTTCCACGAAACTATAATCTTCATTATGGTATGTTCACAGTGGAACGCTAATAATCCACTTCAATTCTTTTTATTTACACATACACACACATACCTATACATGATCACATTTGACTTGACCTTTTCACTCCTCATTCACGCGCCAGTTGTTTAAAAAACATTCTAAAAGTACTAAATAGCATTGTCTATTGTGTGTAAGTGAACACAAAATGTTACTATTTCTTCTCATATAATGTGACTTTAGAAATAATCATAGATTATTGTAATTGGGGCCATACAAAGGGTCAAACTATTTTTTTCCTCGGACCATCAATCAATTCTGCTTAATTGGATGAGATTTAACTATGTGGGCAATTTAGAGATGTAAGATAAAAAAATCAGTCGCAATTAAGCATTCATTGTCTAACTGTTATGTTTGAATTTTTATCCTGAGAAAAACTATGTCTTTGTTTAGTCAAGGCGGCTTCATTCAAATTCGTTCAGTATAATTGTTCTTCAATTAAGCCTCCAATACACACAACGATAAATCGATACGATACATCTGCACAGTTCGTTCTTTTCGATTTTCCGGAGTCGGTCTGAATACCCCCTTAGCCATACACACAACGATATTGTTTGAGGAAAATCGGCTCAGTCCACTTATATTAAGCTTTAGACTGTCATCTTCATCTCCTCACAATGCTGCACACCGATTTATCTGCACAGTTTTATCGTTGTGTATATGGGGGCTTTAGAGACGAAGAATTTCAAAAATTTGTACCTAGTTCAATAAAGTAACCAGACACTACTACTTATATAGTTAAGAAGAATTGTAATTTTTATTATATTAACATTAGAAAATGACCACTTTATTACGACAATTGAGATAAGAGTAGGAAAAGAATTAAACATTTAATAAACACGTTTGTATATAAAAGGTAATGAAAATAGAAGTAATAATAATAAAAATATCAATAGGATAGATGGATAGAAAAGGAGTAAAAATGTAATCTACCGACAATTTAGCCCAAAGGTAATGTAATAAAAGTAAATTATGACATAGAGAATTATATGTTAGTTGGATTAAAAGCCGGATAGAATTTTATGGATATATGCCTTCAGCAAGGCCACATTTTCAAATAGTTGTTTTTTTTTCACTCTTTCAACGATAATCACATTCGATAGAAAAATAATGGGAAAATATCTAGGTGTAGATGTAATGATAACGGAAAAAATCAAGCAAAATACCTTTATTTTGATGGTATAATAGACTATTTAGATTTACATTAAATTTAATTTATGATTATTGATTCGAAGGAAATTTTTAAAAAATGAGAGCAATCGATATGGAATAATAACAGAAAGGGAATGAAAAAACAGACCCATAACCGGAACAAAAGAGCAATGCGCGTCCTTGCGTGAGTCAGAAGGCCTTGTCGTGAACTCTCTACTACTATAATAGAACACGTGACAACATTCCATCATTGTCCAATACACGTACAAGTATACCTATAGATATAAAGTATAGTGTATTGATAAAGGATATTTATTAATCATAAACAACATTTAAATTGGGTAAAAGTCCAAATTTATATTCATCCGTCTGTTACCAATAAATATTTTAAATGGAGATTCCAATGATACGTCAAGATGGAAACTTTCAAATAATATCAATAAATAAATATGGCGCCAAAATTGATGAAGGATATCCGATTTTTTTGTTGTTTTAATCAAGAAGAAGAGTGAAATCTTTAGTATAAAATACAGATAAAGTGTATTTAAAATTATATAATTTAGTTATTTATTTGCTTACACGGTGTTATTGGTGATTTATAGAGAAATTACTTTTTCTCCTCAATCACAACAACAAACTTGACCTCTTCACCAAACTTTCTCTTTCGCATATTTAAACAATAAATTTATTATCCACACCTACATAAATTTCAAATAGGATTCAAATTTAATTGTTGATTTTTCGCAAATACTTATCGTGATAATATCAGAGAAAAGCCGACACCGGTTACTTTAAAAGACAATAGACATCTATTCTTGTTTGTTATTTGTTGTTGTTGTTTGTAATGTTGTTGGTGTATCGTCCGCTAATAATAAAAATTGTAATAAATCTGGTCCTGGAGTGGCTAGGGGTTATAGTGGAGGACGTACTAGTCACGAATGAGCTTTACCGGAATGTGTCCCTCTACTATTCTATAAATAGATGTCTGCATTCTATAGTTGCATATTTTTCTTGATTTTGTTTTGAATAAAATAATGGTTAAATTATAATTAAACTTTATTTGTTATTGTTATTAAATGCGTAAAAATTCATCGATAATTACGGGTGAAGGTTGTTGTTTCAATATAATACACATTTTTTTCTTAATTGTTTTATGGGTGTTCCTCCTTGATTATTATTATTGTATCGAAACGACGTCATTTCTTAATAGTTTTTAATAATTTACGATACACGTGTTACTATTTAACAACAATATACCACAAGAAAACATTTATAAAATGTTATTAAATTAACCTTAGATGCTTTACAAATTAGAAAAAAACAAACTGAATTAATTGTTAGAATAGAATACAATTAAATTTCAATTAATCTAAATCAAGATAGAAATTTCGAAAATTTACTAATTAGCTGGAATTTTTCTTATTTCTAACATACATACACACATGCACGTAAAACGACAAATACTTGTAAAATATGTGAAAAAAAAACTAGAGAATAAAAAAATGATACACCGACGAGAATTTTCTTACTGGCGCCCGACTTAACTGTTACCCAACACATTCAACAACAACAACAACACACCAACAACAAACTGGTACATCCTGTTAATAATCAAATCAACAAATTAACGTTCATTTATGCGGAATTGTTCATTTATGATGCGAACGTCCTTTACAAAACATACACACACAATATACTTGTTGCATTTTTCTTCTTCCATTTATTTATTTACAATAAGGTTAAGAAATCTCTTACGATCATTCCACCTGATTTCCACGATCTAGTCTAGACTTCAATTAAAACAACTATAATTACAACACAACAACAATATAACAAGAAGTAATATTTGCGAAATCATCATAAATAGAATTGTGTTCAATGATATAAAATTTTTTGCTAATTTGCACTTTTCAGCTTCATTTAAACGTTAATTGATTCAAGGCGATTATAATGCTAATAATATTCCATACAATGTTGTAAGACAAATAATTAACTGTGCAATTTTATTAAATCGATTATATTTTCTATAATTTTTATAATATTTCTAGTGTTTTTATTTTGATCTTACAATATTGATCGGCGACTAGAATTGTTTCAAAACTAGTTCCTGATTTATCTAATATATCAGCCATTGTTGTACAGGTTTAAGAGAGTTCATAACAAGAGAGTAAAGAGTTGTATTGCAAAATTTTGTTGGAAATCGTGCAACCTTTTATTGTATTTAAATGTCATATATTGCACTCAAATGTTTTCGTTATTTCTTAACCCTTATATTTTATTATTGTATTATTGTTATTATTTACAATAAAATTGGTGTTTTTAGATAGTTTCTTTACAATCCTGAATTTTTATCAGTAGGTGGAATTTTGATTGCTAAATTTCTTTATAATTCAAATAGTTTTATAGAGAGATATGAATACGAAAATCGAAATTTTATCACGATTTCGATGAATTTTTAAAAATTGTATTTAACCTTTACGATATTTTACAATCGTCATAAAGGTGTCATCAATAGTTATTTTCACACCTCTTCTCAATTAGTAAAACCCAAAAAAAAAACGCCTAATTTTATTAA
>JAZBGW010001257.1:0-16637 GCA_037464815.1 Mylabris variabilis
CGTTTCTTATTGTTAAAAGCAGTACAAAAGAATAATGCATTACAAAGTTAGTACAAAATACAATGAGTTATTTTTAAATTAAATGAAAATAATGTACTTAGATGGCACACCGTTAATAAATTAAATGTGTTTTAGCTGAATATTAGATGCATGCGGTCAATATACAAATATCTAACACACACACACACACAAGTCTCGTGATAATTGCACTAGTCGACAATATAGTTATTAAGTTGAATATTTATAAAAACGTACATTATTGATTTTCTAATTGTACCTATTCTGTATAAAACACTCATTCTATAATAATAATAATAATAATAATAATAATAATAATAGTTGTAGCACGATACTTTTTTTGAAGAAAACAGTGATAAATTTATTAAGTGTCGAGTCTTCATGAAAATATAACACACCCTATTCAATCTTCTTACAATTTCAACAGAGTAAAGCTCGGGATTTACTCTTTTAAAAAAATGTGATTTTTAAACGATCCCGTTGGAATAATATTCAAATAACTAGAATAGCACCAGAGCTTTCATCAAAATAAAAACATAAAAATTAATCCTTCCATTTTTCTATATTGTTATTGGCCCTTTTTTTTATAAAACACTATCAGTATTGGGGTTATGACGTTTCTGTTACCATGAATCTATTAATAATTCAAACACAATTCATCATTAGTGGTGAAACACTCTTTTTATGGAGAACTATTCAACAATTTGGCCAAGTTTTTTGTTATATTTTATCGTGGGTCACGATCTAAGGGATGTTTCCTTGATTGGAGACGGTTTTCATATAAATCATTAAAGAGAGATTGGGTTTTTTCTGATGAAAAAGTCACCCATCTGTAACTAATGTAGTATAACAAATAATAAATAACAGACGAATAAAATTTGAAAGACCGATTGGGAAGATTTAGTTGTTAGTTATATTGAAGGACAATCATACTCCCCAAACAACTTCATGATAGTTTTTATGGCGTATCTTCAAATCAACAGAAGAAAAATATAAAAAATTCAACTGTCTGAATTTTTTTACTTTCAAAACAACTTCTTTCATAAACAACGAAATTATTATCACGTGTAGATTTAAGGGAGGATTATTGAATATTTGAATGAGAATGAGGTGTCAAATGTGGCATAATTTTTCATTAAAGCTTCGTAATTTTCAATAAATATTCACGCTTTTCCATAAACTGAAACTTTTCCTGGAAAAATGTGTGCAAAATAATGAACTGCACAATAATTACTACTATTAACCAAATCCTGAAAGATACTGTTGTAAATTTCATGAAGAATATGCAGTTCGAGTAATAATGTATCTCATTACCCATTAACATCCAACTTTACATTAAGTTGGAAATTTATTGTTTTATTTACCAAAGATCATAATTAAATTCATTAGCCACCGTAACCTAATGTTCTAATTTGGCTTTGTTTCAGTTACACTGATAGAATATTTTTTTTGATTTGATGTTGTTTTACTGAATTTTATGTTTTTCTGTACCGGGTGATTCACCTCAAAAAGAAAAGTTACTATGACAACTCCCATTATTATTAAGCGAGCAAATCGAAGAATATTTCAAGGATTTATAGACAACATTTCAGCGAAATTTGAGCCTCGTGACTCATTTGGAAGTCAGTCAAAAAACGTTCGTTTCTCACAATGTCGCGATTTTCAAAAACGAACTAAACACGTAAAACGACTTTGAATGACTAGAGGGTCCTCTCACCATCGATGTTTTCGTTTATCTTCATTTTAGTCTGGAACAGATGGAAATTTTTCGCATTTTTTCTAGAATGCTAGGGAGAAAAAGAAAAAAATCACTGTTGGGAGGGTCTACGAGTCATCCTAAGTTGTTTTGCTTGTTTAGCTCGTTTTTGAAAACTGTGTCTTTGTCCAAAACGAGCGTTGTTTGACGCAACTTCCAAATAAGCTACAAGATTCTAATTTTGCTAAAATGGTCTCCAGGTATCACCCTAGAAATCTTTGAAATATTTCAATCACTCTCCAAATAATGGGCGTTGCCATGAGAGCTTTTTGTTTTAGGTAACTCACCCGGTATATAATTAATCGAATATTTCACCGATTGGGTAATCAATAGGTAATATCTAATATGAACGATGTAATAAATTATGGATTTTTATACTGGTAGTAAATTAAAGAAATTAAAGCGATTAATAGAAGTGATTGATCAAATTTGTACTACCATAGACGTTTCAGTTACCGTTTTTAATTAAAACTTCTTGTACCTTAGAAACGATGTTTTACCCACTCTAAACTTGACGTTATACAGAAAAAAATAAATTAAATTAACGTCAAGTAGAATATTGTCTGGATCAAAAATTGTGTCTACGTTTAATTAAATTTATTCCACTTTATTTATTCTCTTTTTAAAATATGCATATCAATATATAACGAGATTATAAATGTCGATTTTATTTTCAATTTTAAAATTGAAATATTTCAAACAATATTTCCATTTTATATTGTGAACATTACTAAATGTCGAATACAATAGAAACGATACTAAAAGCTTTGGCAAACGTTGAAGTTTTCAGTCGGTATAACTTTGTTGCTACTAAAACATGTCTCGTGTCTAGAGATGCTCAAACTTGTAGATAAAAAATCAACTTTAATGTACACTAAAATTTTAATTATTACTTAAACAAATCCCAACTATAAATAATTCAACAAACTCGTCTCTCATTAGTTCTCAGATCGGCTAATTGCAATTAAGCATTGTTTACATTGCAGATTTTTCAATAGACCGAATGCAACTAGTTCTCGACTGGGGTCACGTTCTCTTTTCGAGTTTCTTTTATAACCATTGTAAAATAACGTTAATTTAAAGTGCTTATGGCGGTTTTCCTGTTTCTTCTCCGACACGAAATTACTTCCGTAGTATAATCACTCAGTATACAGTCTCGATTGTTTTCCAAATAAAATTTATTCCGTTTCAATATGAATCCTTTATAACCGCCAAACTAGATATGCATGCAATTACTACAGAAATCCCATCTTGCTTTAACACAACACCAACTTGACTGGCATATTAATTATTAGTATCAATTTTACTAATTTTGTTGGATGTCGGTGATGATAACAGGTTTTAATAAATAAATACCAAAATAAATGAGATTATTATTCGAATAAGTTTCGAGCAATATTGGTGGATGCGCCGGGCGAAATTCGGTTTCAAGACAACTGTTGGAATACCGATTTAACTTTTATATTGCAATTGAAATTGCACCGATTAGTGAATAATATTTGTTGAGTCTACGGTTAAATGTCGAGTGATCTACTAAAAATTTGCTCATTGAAATAATCACAAATCAAATCAATTTCAACGTCGTAAAACTCTATTTACAAATACTATATTAATATCAACAAAAGTTCGGGCGCTATCTGGAATACAACAGAATGGTATTGCTTTTAGTATATTAGTGTAGTAGAGCAATACGAACGAACAATTAAAACTGAAACTCCGGTATCAACAATGTATTAATTAGCAAATCCAACTGCTAATAGCGTTTTAATGTTTGTAAAATAAAATTTTATTTAACGAGCTTCACAAAAACAAATCCGAAGTGATTAAAAGTTACTGGTGTACAAATTTTAATAAAACAACATTCATATATAATTTCACCCTTACGACACTCCCTTTTATATCGTTATAGTCGATGTTCTACTGTCACAACTGCAGTTCCTACTTAATTCAGCGACAAATTTAGAACAGATTACAAAATTTATAAAACAAACATCTTTGTTTTATAAATTATAATCAAAGCTTTTGTGATAATGTATTGAAATACATTATCACAAAAGCTTCGGTTATAATTCACATTAAAGTTTGTCGTCAAGACTAATAGTAAGACAAGCAGGAGATTGTTTCACACTATACACATAAAAATCACGGCATTTAAAACGTTATTACGAGAATTATTTAAAAGAAACGAAAACTGAAAATTTGATAATATTACACAATGTAAATTTCTTTTCATTTGAGAAATTAATGAACATTTATCTACCGCTATTTGGGGTGATGTTATTAAGAATTCATCTGAATTTATCAGTGTAAATCATTCAAGATTAGAGGCGTATATTTTAGTCAGCTGAAAATTACTTGACAATACGAAAGTACGAAAACATAATCACTAATTTACAAATAAAGTTTTCCGGCTTGTTTTAACATTAATTCTTGTTATATTTAACAAATGCTGGCGTCTTAAATACAGTTTCTTATACGGTAGAAGATCAAAAATTAATGACTCTATACAAAATAGAGTTAGTTTTACTGTTCATCTCATTAAAACTAATTTAAAAACGCACTTTATTTATTTTCAGTTTATCTGATCTTGTCGAGTAAATTATGACGATGTCCTAATTAGGCAAAGCTTTGTTTCTTTAAATGAAAAAACTTTTCCTAATTTGTAAGTTTTATTAGCGCGGGTGTAAGATAGAAAAAACACAACTACGTTAAATTTTAAAAATAAAAGTGCAAAATGTTTGGAGAACAAATTGGACTATAGACTTCGAGGGGGATTATATTTAGTTTATTCTTTAAGTGTCTCTATTTTGAAAAATATAAACAAACTGGAAGAATTAAATAAAATTTGGAACACTTACATGCTGAAATTCTACTTCCATATTGGCCGAGCAAGACGATTTTTAACAAATTCACACAAACACAAAGACATCTAAACGTAAACTGACTATATAACACGTAATAAATCCTGTTTATATTTGTTTTGATCCAAACAAAATTACTATCTTTTTTCTGATAAGAATGTAAAATCCAAGATAAACAAACGAACAAAAGCTCTCTAAAAAATATTTATATAACCACTATTACAGTGCAAAACTTCAACTCTTTCTACGTTTGGCCTACTAAAAACTATAAATAATGTCATACTATCTTTATATTTTCCATCTTGCTATTGACTTTCAGTGAAAATTTGTGTTAGAATGTGCACTTAAAAGTTTGTATCATTTTCTTCACAAAAAATATCAGTCAAAATGTTGTCTTTTTACGATAAAGTTTATCTTTCTATTCATTACCACTATCCTATAAAATCCGTAACCTCGAAAAGTTTTATTATTGTAACTCTACAAAATTAGGTACGATGTAAGATGAAAAAATTCAATATTTTACTGCCTTTTTACTGGATGAATATGAATTGAAATCATGTAAATTAGCATTCTAACGTTATGATCAAATTTTGGTGGATGCGCCGGGTAAATATGAATAAACATAACAACGTATTTCCATCTAATATGAGAAAAATTCAAAAACTGTGCTGGAAGTTTAATCAAATTATGCAAAATCAAGTATAGTCAAGATTAAAAAGTTGCTAAGACTTGCAGATTGCCTCTATCTTAATAATCGTATTTAATCATGACTTGTTCCTAACTTTTTAAAGAAATAAGCCTGACATTTATTTTACTGGATTTTGTCATTCTATCAGTATTAATCCTTAAGGAGATCAACTTTATCTTATGATTTGTCGGGAAACAATAGAGAGACAAATAGAATATGTCGCTGAGAAGAATAAAGTGCATTTAGATTGAGAACAAAACTTTATAAGCAACAATATAGTTTTAATTTTCTGTAATATTTCTTAGCTTTTATAAATAATATCCAGAAGATTTCACTCAATAATTAGGCCATTAAAACTTTATTTAAACAGACCATAATGATTACTAATTGGTTCACATAAATATAATGTAACGTAATTTTACTATAATTTCGATTAGATCTACAGTAATCTAGTATTTAATCCATTATTGTTATTAGGACAGTAATAACGTTCGTTTCCATTGTATTCTAAAAAAAATGCAGAACTTTTACACCTGTTGCCGAATAAAATAGAGAAAAAAGAAAAAAAATCAATGTTAAGATGGTCTCTGAGTCATTCTAAGTCGTTTAACGTCTATAACTCGTTTTTGAATATCGCGACATCGTCAGAAACGAGCAATTTTTGACCAACTCCAAATGAGCTACAAGGTTGTAATTTGGCTAAAATGTTCTCTAGAGACCCCCCTATAAATCCTTGAAATATTTTTCGATTCGCTCGCCAAATAATGGGAGTTGCCATGAAAAATTTTCGTATTTTTTCAAATAGAGTCATTGCAAATGTTCCGAAACGTACACAATTATCTCATGCAGACTCAATTTCAATTGCATTCGTATATGGAAGACAGACAGGAATAATAATTTCTCCATTCGTTTATTTATTGAGAATTCTCTAAAATGGATCGTATAAACTTCGTTTTTATCATTTGTGCTATTCAAACAATTGTACAAGTTTTGGTTTTATTGAAACTAAATATTGCTTTGTTTGTGTACACATTAGGGAACCCTTGAAAATACAAAAATATTTCTCGTATTTACAAGAATTTTAAACGAATCGATAAACTAAACAAATACATTTCACTGAGTTCATATTAACTTATGGTTTGTGTTTTATAATAAATACCAGTTGGATGGAAGTTGGTTAAATGAAATTTCAGGACGTGACCGAAAATTGTCCAACGATTTACGTTTATTTTATTCTATACACACCACACAAAAACTAGGGGAAATCAAATAGAGTCAAATATTAGTTTTGTGACGCAAATAGTAGTTGTCGAATTTTAACACAAGCTCAGATAATTGATTCTGAGCTAAACCAGATGCGAGAGCTAGCGAAATATACGCCAAAATCTGAATTAATTGTAAAATAAGCTCTATATTTCTTAAATTAGTTAGTTAGCTGAATATTTCTTCTTCAAATGGGTAATCCGGTGAAAAATACGACTTCTTGGACTTGCTCATTAGTAAACATAAGAATATTTGAAGCTGATTTATAAAGTTTTGTAAAAAGTTTTTTTGTGAATTTTTAAATACAAATGTTTAATATTTGAACAAAATTAACTTTGAATCTATGAATATTTAATCTAATTTCAAGTATTTGTTCTAAAAATTGTTGTTATTGTTATAGGTGTTTCGCACTTAACAAAAATTTTAGACGACAATGGAAGCGAAATCTTGATTGTTGATCAGGTAAGTTTTCAACAGAAAAAAGTACGTTTTACGGTTGTCTTGTTTCAAAATCTACACCATGTTTTCTTGTATTGCATACTGTAAAAAATGTATATTGTTCGTTTTCAAGTATACTTGACTGCTGGAAGACAGGATCAATTTATTACGTATACTCCTTTTTATCAACAGTAAAAGCATTTTTATTTTATAAAAGATTCCATGTGGAAAATATTTAAAAAAAAATCTTTAACAACAAATTGTATAAGATACCGTATAAGCAAATGAGTACATTTCTTCAATAATCAAACTTTATTTTGCTTTTCAAATAAAGCTCTATATGGAAATGTATTCTCAGTTGATTACATGATGGAGAAATATGATTTTTGTATAAATTCTGCATCGTTTCTTATATTATTCCACCCCCAATCCGACAACTGCGCGAAAAACGTCGAGGAGACATCTTAATATTGGCGCTCCCTACCGAATATTTAATTTTCATCTTTCTCTGAGTTTGAGAACGTGAAGACTAGCTGAATTTTTTTTAATTTTTATTACTGCCAATGAGTTTCAAGTCGAGTTTTAATTTTTAACTGTTGCAGATCTTCGACTGGCCTATTGCCCGGCCAATTGAAGAAGATGAAGTGCTTTCAATCGAATTGTATTCTCGTAATCGCCTGTTCTCTGATAAATTGTTAGGATCGTATTGTTTAATATTACAAAAAGTTGTAAATGATGGAAGACTTTCAGTGGCAGATACGCTATTAGATCCAAACAGTCGACCACTTCCGGTAAGTTATTGTTGGAAATAATTTCATATATTTTCTCATGAAATTGTCGTAAAAATACATTCTTTTACGAACTTTCAATAAGTAGCGAATTGAAATTTATTTTTAATAATATTCTGTTACACGTGTGAAATTATAGGAGTTTATATGTCCATCTATCAATAATTATGAATATGATTATTGTTATTTATGAATTATTCATTCCTAAGCCAATTTATACGTAAATACGAATTCTAAATCTACATATTCAACATACTTGAAGTATAAATTATGTACAGACTATTAGAAACAAGACTTGTTGCTCGACAATAAGCGACTTAAATGTCTAATGAAAATACGATTGTAAAACCTGCTATAAAGAAGGTAATAAAGAAAAACGTATACTGCAGTAGTTTTGCTTAGTTTTCGCTCGATTTCGTTTTTCCATTTACAATAATTCAAGAAAATACCAAATCCTCGAAAACTCTCCGTTATTTCTTATATTACGTCTATTATTATAGGCTAGTGTACAGTTTGAAGTTCTTTATACGCAACCAAACGAATCGACTGCCTCATTTACTAGCAGTCATGCTTATGACATGTTGGACGATGAACAACAAATGTTAATCGATATTGAACAGAACATTGCAAATATTGAAAGAAATCTATCAACTAATCCACAAGGCTTATGGCAACCGACAACTGATAAAACAATGACCAAATCCAAACCGATGACTTCAACAAATACAACGCCAGAAAAAACATTAACTGAAAGTCAAAGGAAACGTAATATGACGCTGAAAACTGTACGAAGCTTGATACGGTAAATTTTCCTTTTTTTTGTGGTAAAAAAAAGTTTAATTATTCCTCCAATTTTTTATTTATCTTCCCGAAAGATTCGGTAAACAAAGACCGCCTAAAGACAGTGAAGATGAGACAGAATCTTTATTACAAAATGAATCAACAAGAACATCAAGACAGGTATCCGAATCGGAATCGGCTCCGATTTCTAGAGCTGCCAGTCAGACTTCAATCAGTTCAGATGGTGAAAATAAACAACCTGTTGAAAAAAATTGGAAAACAAAGTTTGTATTTGAAAAAAGAATAAAGAATGAAAAGAGATTGGCTGATTTTTTAATTGATTTCTAGAGCAAAAACCGATATTAAAACAACAGAAGAATCGGCTTTGAAAGCTCAAGATTTTCAAGTGTGCTTAACGATAATCGAAGCTCGTCAATTAGCCGGTCTCAATATGGATCCGGTTGTTTGTATTCAAGTCGGCGACCAGAAAAAGTACACCAGTGTCAAAGAGAGCACAAATTGTCCGTATTATAATGAAGTAAGTAATGTTCTAATTTATTTACAACATAAATTAAAATACCGAATAAATTACACGTTCGCCTTTCGGCTGTGAAAAATGGACGTTCATATTTGGACATGACAGATGGGAAAAAACACAGTTATGATGAATTTTAATTGAATTTTTAGATAATCAACAATCAGTCATCATTATGAATTTATTTCGTGTGTATTGTTTCAGTATTTCGTTTTCGATTTCCACATGCCGCCTATTATGTTGTTTGATAAAATCATCACATTATCGGTAAGTTTCCTGTATCGTATATCGATCTTACATCTTTCTAGCACGCGTTACAATAAAACAACAAAAACATGTTTAAATTAAATTTCACTGTCTACTCAAGTTTGAAATAAAACGAATGTTTCAACATTCCCTAGTTGAGAGAATTCAAATAATCCTGATCGAATCCAGCCGAAGCTAAAAATGATTAAAAATACTTTTATAGTTTACAATGCTACTACATTCTCCTTTAGCTTGAGTCGACAACTTTGATCAAAGTCTTTTTATAAATATTCAAACAGGAGTATTTTAAAATTATATCAAAGAGAGGCACACAGGTAAATTTCTTTGGAATAGAAGCTGGATGTATTTTTTCTTGAATGCGATAAATATGAAATTTTCTAGGATGTATGATGGTGTGTTTTAGGTGTTACATTCTAGAAAATTGCTACGATCCGGAACAGTTGTCGGCATCTTCAAGTTAGATGTCAAGACTGTCTATGATGCTCCGGGTACAAAACACTTCTATCTAAGTTGATTGAAACTTTCGCATATTTTATAACATTCCTATTTCTATGTAAATTTGATAATATTAAAACTTTCTGGTCTTGATGTACACCTAAAAAATATAAATATTCGCAGAAATAAGAATGTTTATAACATTTTTTTTATTATTATTAATACAACTATAAATGCTGCACTGGAAACTCTATATCTGCATTGTGCTGAGAAGCCTGTATAATTGAATTTGTTTTGTGATATTCCTGCTATTTTTTTCCTCTTTTGTTTTGGTCTTTCCACTGGCAGGTGTTGCAGTCTCGGAACTTTCTCAGGGGTAACAAATTATTGGGAAGCTTTAAATTAGACGTTGCTACTGTCTGGTCCCAACCAGGTACGGGATATTATCCACATCCTACAATACAATAATCTTATGTAGTACTTTTTATTACGAACTTGATGGTTTTTAAATTTTATAAACAAATTTTTAATACAGATTCAGAAAACAGAAAACACTATGTTCTTGCACAAATGCAATGTAAACAACTGTAATAATTAGCAAAATTACTATTTTAAAAGTTTGTACAGCTTTGTATGTGCTCCTTTTTTAATTGCATGCTGTTAATAATTCATTAAATATCCATAAATGTTACGTTTTAATTAAATACACTCCAATTTAATTTTATCATAATTTGAATCTAGATCACCAATTTTATCATAAATGGGCCCTTCTAACCGACCCAGATGATATCGCCGGCGGTCCGAAAGGGTATTTGAAATGTGATATCAGTGTGATCGGTAAAGGGGACACTGTCAAAGTTCCACCAAAAAGCGAAAAGGACGAGGATGATATTGAAGCGTAAGCTCTATAGTCTTCTTTCATAGAATTACATGTCTTTCAATAAATAAAAATCGTCCTTTTCTATCAACATTCTTCTAAATTGAATTCTAGTAATCTCCTTTTACCTGACGGTGTACCTATTGACCGTCAACGTGCCCGTTTCATCGTCAAAATCTATCGAGCTGACGGTCTACCGAAGATGAATTCATCGTTAATGGCTAATGTGAAAAAGGCATTTACCGGTGAACTTAATGATCTTGTTGATCCTTTCGTACAAGTCTCTTTTGCTGGCTTAACGGTAATAATTATAATATTATCATTGTTGTTATTGTATTTTTATTTTTGTTACTATAGGGAAAGACTAGCGTGAAAAAACACAGTTATGCACCCGTCTGGAATGAACAAATTGTGTTCACGGAAATGTTCCCACCATTGTGTCAACGTATCAAAATACAATTACGTGATAATGATCCTGTTAAGCCGACGGTGATCGGGACGCATTTTATTGACTTAAAAAAGATCTCTAACGACGGAGAGAAGGGTGAGATTGAGGTATATTCAACAAAGGTAAATGCAACTAAATCTGACGCTATCATTGAAATGCAACAGACTCAACGGAATAGAAACGATGAAGATGCCAATTCAATTCGTATATTTATTATACAAATCTGCTGTGACACAATTTTGTTTACTGATCCATTTAAATGATTGGTGTCAGAATTAGCAGTAGTGTCAGAATTGAATGTATTTACCTTGAATTCCAGGATGCATACTAAGTGTTATTAACAACATCTCTTATCTGTCTATAGTAAATATTGCTGTAAAATCACTAATTAGTAATGAAAAGACAGGAGGCATACTGGGATTTTATCTAACACAATATGAAGATAATCCTATTTAACTGTCCGTTATGTAAATATTTCAGGCTTCCTTCCTACCTTTGGACCATCATTTATCCACTTATATGGATCAACTCGTGATTATAGTTTAATTGATGAACATTCCAGTTTGAATACGGGTTTAGGTGAAGGTGTATCGTATAGAGCAAGACTGTTGATCGCTATACGTACAGAAATAACAGACAGTATTGATTTTTCACCATCTGCTGTTGAGACTGAAGCAACTGTGCCGATAAATGAGGCATCATACGTTAAAAATGAGGAATTCTTTCTGTTTGCCACAATTTTGGATGCATCAATGATTGATAAAAAACTCGGCGATAAACCGGTGTATTTTGAAATTAGTATTGGGAATGCAGGTAATGCAATTGACGGACAAAACGAATCGGCGCGAGATCATTACGACTCCGACAGTGATGAACTTGGTAAATATTTTCATTTCATATTTCATGCCTATATAAACTCACCCCATTCTAAAAACAAACGTGCACAATTAAGCAAAATAGGAGAAGGGTTTAATCGTTCGCCATTATTCGAGACATCAACAATTGTTTATGAAATACTCACATTCTATTGTTCATTTTCGTTTAGAAGTTGTCGCTACGGGTAGCGGTTCATGGCAAAGCACCACGACGCCAACAAAACCCATGACACACGACAAAATTTATTATTTCCTCCCATATTGGGACAACAAGCCGTGCATGCATATCAGATCAGTTTGGCCAGACTATCGAAGGAGGATGTACAATTCAAACATCATTTCGAAAATCGCTGAAAAACTAGTAATCATTCAATTGATCTATTCATAATATCAACAGTATAATGCTGTTATTTATACAGGAAGATGGATTATCTGAAGTGCATGCTTTGATGGAATCGGAGGGACCGGAAATCGAGAATCGTTTAAAGCAAATTTTAGAAGACCTGTCTGTATCGTGTGGGAAATATGTGACGATTTCTCAAGCGGCAATGACTGGACCAGGTAATGGGAAAACAAAATTGGACAAGGAACACGTCAAACTTTGTCAGCGAGAAATCGTAAGTTTATTTGTCTTGACAATAAAAGTTTAACATAGCGTACTAATCCTGAATGTTGTGCAACTCTTTGCTATTGACACAATTCCACTTAGGAACATATAAGTACAGCTGCTAGGAATTTGCGAGCAATTGTAACAAAAAGCTCTCTTAAAGAACGCTACAAAACAGCACATTCTTATCTAGCAAAGCTGAAATTCCTTACAGACGATGTAAGTCATAAATAAAACATTTACCAAGGGACAAATAATACATTTTTCTTGTTGTAAAAGCCTCAACATGCCCTGCCCGACGTTTTCTTATGGATTATTAGTGGCGGTAAGCGACAGGCTTATCAACGGATTCCAGCCCGTGATATCATCTATTCAATAGTTGATGAAGAATGTGGACGAGTCTGTGGCAGAGTTCAAACGATGTTCCTCAAAGTGAGTTGAATTTTATTTAAACAAAACCTTCCAAAATTAAGCTCTTTATATCGTATTTCCGTAATCTATTAGAATACAAACTATTTAAGATTAAATCCATCTTTATTTAAAATTAGCGTATTTCGTATTCATTAAAGTTACCAGGGAAACGCAGCACTGGTCCTAGCGGCTGGTCGATTCCAGCTAAATTACAAATTTACCTATGGTTGGGTATGTTGAAGCATAAAAAGAATTTCATCAACGGTATTCCTAAGGGCTATGAAATAACACATGAAATACGAAATGTTGAACGGCCACGTGCTCTTCCACCATCTATTATTCATTACATTGAGAAGCATGTAAGTTTATACAATAATGAACGTATATGAAAACTGTATTAGCGATTTCCTTTGTTAGACATTTCAATTGCGCGCTTACATCTATCAAGCACGTTCTCTAATTGGCAGTGATGCCTCAGGACTGTCTGACCCGTTCGCTCGCGTTATTGCTGGTGAATTCAGTAAAACAACTCAAGTAATTGATGAGACATTAAGTCCAACATGGGATGAATTATTAGTATTTGATGAGATCTTAATTTACGGTAATGCTGATGAAACCAAACAAGATACATTATCAATTATTATCGAAATATTTGATCGAGACAAAGTTGGTAAAGCGGAATTTATCGGACGAGCTATTGCAAAACCGCACGTTAAATTACGAGACGAAACTTATAACAAACCGAGATTTCCACCATCACTCGAATGGTTTGATATTACAAGAGGCAGTGATCGTGCTGGTGAACTGTTGGCTGCTTTTGAATTATTAGAACTGCCTAGCGAAACAGATCCACCGCTACCACCATTACCGAATCCGAAAGATATCCCCATTTATAAAGAGACAGACCCAAAGGATTTGATACCGACGCTGCCAGTACCAAGAGGGATACGGCCAACATTAGCCCGATATCGTATTGAGGTTTTGTTTTGGGGTTTAAGGGATCTAAAACGTATCCATCTATTGACTGTCGATAAGCCTAGAGTCGATATTGAATGTTCTGGACATATTTTATATTCGTCGATTATACAAAATGCACGTAAAAATCCCAATTTTAGCACACCAATAAAGTTTTTAGATTTAGATTTACCAGAACAGGAATTATATCGACCACCTCTAACAATACGGGTTGTTGATTGCAGAAGTTTCGGTCGGTATACATTAGTTGGCACTCACATGATAAACTCAATTCATAAATACATGTATACACCTACAACGAAAAGGGACAGAGAGGCGGAAGAACGAAAACGCTCTCAATTGAAAACTTCAGATTGTAATTTAACAAATGCCGTATCGCCGACAACAACAATTCTAACACATTCAGATAGTGATAAAGAAAAGAGCCCACTACTACCGAAAGATATATCAGTTTTAATTGATTACGGCACTCAGAAAACATCAGTCAAATCGAAAAACGAAAGCGGTAAAAAACGCAAACAAAGCATTGATGAAGATGATGAAGAGGATGGTAGTCGAGACTGGTGGACAAAATATTTCGCTTCAATTGAACGCATGATCGATGAGAGCAAAGAGGCGAAAAAATTAATTAGCCATAACGGTAATTTACAAGTTTATGGAGAGGACGAGAATAATCCACAATCTGGAAACAGTTCCGATAAAAGTCCGGGTGATAATAGACGGCGATTTGGATTCAAAACGGCAGCCACAGCATCTCGATTCGCTTCTAGGATAAGTCCGAAAACTGTTCGGAAACGTAGCAAACACAAGCCAGCATTGTGCAAAGTAAATTAAATTAAATTACGTAAGCAGTTTGGTTTTACAATTTTAAAATTCTTAGATTTATCCAACTGAATTAGAAAGCCGGCCGGAGTTTGGTGAGTTTAAAGAATGGTTGCACACTTTCGAATTGTACCGTGGTAAAAAAACCGGTGACGAAAATGAGGACGATAATCGAGTTGTTGGCTATTTTAAAGTAATTTTATTGAATTAATCAAAACGGTTAAGATAAAACGAAAAAAAAAATTACAGGGCGCTATTAAAGTCTACAAATGGCCTTTACCTAAAGACGTAGATGATAGGACTGTAATGGGATTTGATCTTCAACAAGGTTTCTTCCAGGGCATACCCTCAAATGATCCCATTCGAGTTTTAGTTAGAGTTTATGTTGTAAAGGCTAACGATTTACATCCAATGGACCTTAACGGAAAAGCTGATCCTTATGTTGTTCTACAATTAGGTTCAAAACGCATCAGCGATAAAGATAATTATATATCGAAACAATTAAATCCAGTATTTGGCAAGTCAGTACATGCTAAAATGTTCAATTAAACAATTTATTGATTTTGTATAATTTTTTTTAATGTTCAGATGCTTTGAAATTGAAGCGACATTCCCACAGGATTCCCTCTTGACACTACAAATATATGATTGGGATTTAGTGGGCTCAGATGATATGGTCGGTGAGACAAAGATTGATTTAGAAAATAGGTTTTATAGTAGACATCGAGCCACATGTGGACTACCGGAAAAATACGAGGAGTAAGTTTATGTTAATATTAAAAAATTTAGTCGAAAACATCCAGCTTCAAATTAAGTTAACTTTAAGAGAAAACCAGAGTGGAGGGTCGCACAGCCCTCTGTTAAAGTAATAAGAGCTTTCAAGCTTGAATAAATTTGAATTCTAGGAAGAAATTGCTTTTTATCTGTTGATTGAATTCAAGGGACACAAACAGGGCTTCGAACCGGAACTGAATCACAAACCGGTAAAAACGAATTTATGGCCCGGAATAAAAACCGGAACTGAACCAAAAACATGAACCGGTTGTTTTTCGGTTTAAGCATACCACTCAAAACCATCTTTTTCTTTTTCTTTCCTTCTCCTCTTTTTCCCTGCCCGGAAATGCGTTAGCAATACTCCATGGCACTTAATACGAACTTACAAGTAAACTATCCGAGCTCTAAGCTCGCGATTTCGATGATTTTTTTTTATATAAGGGATGTCTGTTTAGTCGTTCGTGTCCATATTAAAGTTTAAGGGGGATATTGGAGATTGGAGTTACCCTTGCAACTGCTCAATATTTTTTTAGTCGTTCAAAACTAAATAGATTTTCTAGAGCTATCAAAATATGTAAATCGCATTTTTATTCCTTGTTTGGGGTTGAATTCATAGATAATCATATGTCACTTTTCTGAGATTTTCTACCCCAGGCTAAAGCGTTTCAACATGAAAATTCTCCCGCTTATAGAAAATTAAAGAATAAAAGCCACCTGTTAGAGGATTTTTCTGTATTTAAAACAATCACCCTGTAAATAACTTTTAGTTGTATCTAAGGGTAAAGTTTAAAAAATTGAAAATTAGTCATTTGAACTGAACCGAAAACCGCCAAAAACCGTTATTTTTGCGGGAATGAAAACCGGAACTGAACCAATAATTTTTTTTAATGGAACTATTCGAAGCCCTGCTTACAAATTTACTTAAAATATTTAGACCTATTATTAAATATTTATTCAATATAAATTATAAACTTATCGCTAGACGGCTACATTGTTATATTATCATACTTCATTCTGTT
>JAZBGW010001260.1:0-16628 GCA_037464815.1 Mylabris variabilis
TAAATTGTTTGTAATTTTATTAGGGGAGTGCCACAAGGTCTATATCTGTTTAAGCCGGTTTTAGAGTTTAAAATTTCAATCAAAGACCTGTATTGTGTCCATTCTTTATGTTATTTTTTGGTAGTTTATGCTGCTTGTTTTTAAACTAGGAAGAGTAATGATTAAAGTCAGGTTTACACAGAAAAAGTCACCAGAAAAAATAAACACACTAGATCGTTTTGGAAGTAAATTTAAATATCTATGTATTGTTATATTATTGTAAATGTAACATATTTAGCTTTAAAACAACAGAATCCAATTTCCTCTATGTATATTTATTATTCTTTTCTTAACAATACGAATATATTGCCCCTTCTTTATTGGTGTTATACATGAAATAACGAAGTGTCGTGTTTGTATTTTGTCAACTTCGTAATTAATACAATTCAATTAATTAATTAAAATTAATAAGAACTTGTAATTAATTAATTATACAATTACAATTTCTTTTTATATGTTTAATTGTCTGAATATCAACACTTTGAATCGTTGAATTGTGTAAACTTGTCTGTAAAATAACCAATAAGAAGCTATAGTTTAGGCGCGCAAAATTTAAATTCGAATTAAAATAGTTTGTAAGGCTGGATTTTAAATTAAAAGCTCGATTTACGAATAATAGTAAGGTAAGGAGTGACTTTTTCTGTGGAAATATTGATGGATATTTCCCATCCAGTTTTATCTAATACCTATGATATTCTTAGAATGAATCTAATTTTAACTTGACTTTGTTAATTAATATCAACATTACCATAACCTGTTTTTGGATAATTTGTCATCGAAATTTCTATAAATAAATATTGAATGATTGAGACAAATCGGCTGTCAATCGTGTTGTTGAAATTCTTCCGTATTGATCACCTTCGCCGAATTCAAATAAGTTAGGTACAACTAGGCAAAATTAGAAATTAAAAAATTAAAAACCCAATGTTGAATCTGTAAGATTTCGATATTTTATGGTAGAGTTTATTAAAAAATCTCCCCAATTATCACAATTAATATTAAACAACCTAATTATAAGCCATTTTAGAGATTTGCATCAAAAACATTCTAAATATCAAAGAGTTAGCGGTAATTGTTAGTTTTACTTGGAACCTACCACAATTATCCGTTATACTACCGGTAACTATTTATATTTATCTATATCGAACATGATACACTTAATTTGTTATTAAATTGTAACAATAATATTAGTAATGGTTTACCGAAATAGTCATCAAAATCAAATAAAGACGTTTTCAATGATTACCTCAAATCGACTTTATTACCACTGAATTGAGACAAGTCGAGACAAAAAAAATGTAAACAAAAATAACACACAGACTCGAAATTACCAGGTCAAAGCCATCATCATCATCATCATCATCATTAGAATTTTGTAGGTGATCTCCATTTTCTAACTACTTAACGTTTCTTTTACTATAATTATTACTATTTAGGTTTTATTTTTATTTTTTTGGGTGCTTAATCTGTTTCAGGTGGGATTTTTTTAAGACCAGAAGATGGAAATGTGTATACAACATTGGAACCGACATTAAGCAGTAATCCGAATGTTTATTTCCAAAGAGGTAATGGGGTCCATCCTGGGATGATGTATTAAACATTTCTCTTAAATATCAACGAAAATAATGACATAATAATAATCATCATCATCATCATCAACATCAAGATTAATATCATTAACATTACAATTAGTAGTATTATCATTATAATAATTATTATTATTATTAATGTTAGCTATTATTTTTATTAGGTAACATATAATTACTAGTTTTTATGAACTGTACAAAGTAGAGATTATATTTAAATTTCGTCTAGTAAGTAGGACTGTTTTAAGCCATTTTTTTCTCATTTATTTAAGCCATTTTAACCCTTTTAAAAAAGATGTAGATTAACAACGAATGACTGATTATTTATCAATAATAATCGAATGAATTTAAGTTTTTTTGGATCATAAATGATGATAATTATTTTATAGATAATTGAATATTTTATGTACAAATATTTTATTGATAAAAACGAAACAAAAATCTTCGTTTTTTTATTATTATAATCGACATTGTCTTGAGTTTACCTCATCCTGTACCTTTAAATTAATTAAAACTAGATACGAACAAGTTTCCATTTTTAAATAAATTGTAAGAGCAATTCTGAAAATTACCGATAATTTCCTATAATTTTCTCGTTGAACATGACTAGATTCATCAACAATCAGTCTGCTCTACTAACATCGATTCTTTCCTAAGAAAAGTCCACTTTTTAATTAATTGGATCTATTAAAATATAGGCAACACACAATTCAATCATGCATTGTTTTATCGGAATACATCAGAAAAGTTTTAGTAAGCCATATAGATCTGGTATATCTAGGGATAGCGCTTTATATCGGACTAGTCAGGCAATAATAGATAGACAACCAAAATTTCTACCATTACCCGTTTGTTACTGATGACATGAGCATCAAAAAACACATACAGCTGAACGACAATCAATATTTAACACCAGCAAAAGAAAAACTAACATTTTTGTTAATTGCATGCAATTTTCTTGAAGAAATTGCGATTAAAAATATTGTTCCCCATTTAATTAATCTATAATCAATGTTATCTCTATCAAAACCTTCAAATTTTGGGATATTTAATGTGTTGCCTAGCATGCTAGGCACTAAAGATGAAACCAGAGAAAGCGCTATCTATATGTATACTAAATCTAGAGTAATCCGGAAAACAGTGACGTCAATATTATGACGTCAGAACTATAAATTTTGATTCTTATCCATGTTTTGAAAAATCAAATACTACAGATTTTTAAAGATTAAAGCCAAATATAGCCGACATTTGACTAAGAAGCAAACTTATTCAACTGGTTTCTGTGAGACAACTATAATATGCTCTTATCTGTAGATAATTATTTGTAATTTATAAAGAATCTTATGATTAGTTATTTAGAAATCTAAATCAAGAATTAGAAATACTGTTATTAGTTAATGTGAAAGCTGATCTGGGACATAGGACAATTATGAATTAACCGTTTTATCACCCTCCTTTATAAATCACCTGTTAACGATACCTGTAATGGATAATATACAGGATGTCCGATCTAAATGTGGTTGATTTTGATTAACCTCTTATTAGTTGGCGGGCTATTCAAAAAAATATTTAAAGGATTTGTAGGCTAGGAGAACATTTTAGCAAAATTAGAGCCCCGTAGCTCATTTAGACGTTGGGCAAAAAACGATCGTTTTGTACAATGGCTCGATTTTCAAAAATCAATATTGGGAGGATCCTCGAGTCACTCTAGTCAGAAACGAGCGTTGTTTGACCAAGTTCCAAACGAGCTACAAGTTCTAATTTTGCTAAAATGATCTCTAGGGACCCTCTTACAAATCTTCAAAAGAATTTCAGGAATTTTATAGTATCGACCTTATTTAAATCCGACATCCTGTATAATTAAAATTAACAAAAGATTTTCGTTTAATAAAGGTCTCATTATTATAATTACAAGATTCATTCAATTATAATTAGAAAAATTGCACAACATTCAAATGAATCGTGTGAATTGAGGGGTAAGAGGAAATGGCACAAATCGTTTTATTGTTATTTTAACAATGTTTTATGAATATTTTATTTACTTACCATTTAGAGTTGACATTTATGATTATTAACGTTTTGAATAGAAAAGCACAACACAGTTCTTTTTTTTTAATAATAAATTATGCTTAAAATTTCGTCATAGCAGTCGACACAAATGCGTTTAATTTATTAAGAGACGATTTCACCAACGTTTGTTATATTTTAACGAACAAATAAGTCAACAATTTTTAAAATCATAGCGACGGTTGTCTTTAACTGTTCGTTAGATTTAACTAAAGTTGGTGAAATCGTCCCTAAAGGAAATTGCATCTAATTTGTTATTATTGCAGATATGTTAAAATATTCTCTATTTTTGTATTTTTACGGTTATGTAGAAGACACAGATTAAGGGATTTCCCCATGAAATTTCGTATTTTCTGATAAAATACAGGATGTACAACACTATTTTAATTCGCTATGCTTTTAGTTACGCATGAGCGTAGCTTAGTCCGGCCGTTCATTGAAAAATATAAAATGTGGTAAAGTATGAACTAAGCTACGACTCCATATAATAAAAGCATGGCCAACTGAGAGATGAAATAACGTTGTACACCCTGTATTTATTATTACTTTAGATCTTTATGAAGTTGACATTTATGATTATTAACTCTTTGAATAGGAAAGTACAACACAATTCTTTTTTTAATAATAAATTATGCTTAAAATTTATTAAGGGATGATTTCACCAACGTCTGTTATATTTTAAACGAACAAATAAGTCAACGATTTTTAAAATCATAGCAACGATTGTCTTTAACTGTTCGTTAGATTTAACTAAAGTTGGTGAAATCGTCCCTAAAGGAAATGGCATCTAATTTGTTATTATTGCAGATATGTTAAAATATTTTCTATTTTTGTATTTTTGCGGTTATGTAGAAGACACAGATTAAGGGATTTCCCCATGAAATTCCGTACTTTCCGTTAAAATACACAATGTACAACACTATTTTAGTTAGCTATATGTTTTTAGTCACGTATAACCGTAGCTTATGTTAGTTCGGCCATTTGTTTGTTGATTGAAAATAATAAAATGTGTTAAAGTATGAACCAAGCTACGACTCTATATAACAAAAGCATGGCCAACTGCATGATGAAATAGCGTTGTACACCCTGTATCTACCACTATTTTAAATCTTATCTTCAACGTAATCATCGATATACTTTTCATATTTTCGAAATGAAAGGAAATGTAGAGAGTGACTACTTCAATCACGTCCAGTGCCGGCTCTAGCCCGTTTGATACTACAAGCAGTCAAGTTTTTGGCGCCCCCCGCTTTATTGTACATTCAATTGCGGAAAATTTTTAACGGTGAGGATTGTATGTTGTAAACCAGACTTGCATCTGAAGGAAATGGCGTATTATTGGGTATCGAGAGAAAAAAGGAGGCGATTTATTGATGTACAATGGTAATAGAAGAACGATTCAATTTATACAAAACAGGCCAAATTTCTCTTGTGTTGTCTTACAATTAGTTCTTAATTTTGGCACTACAAGCGATCGCTTGCTCTGCTTGTATCTAAAGCCGGCTCTGATCATGTCAGTAGTTTGATTTCCTGTTATGTGTGATAGAAAATCTATGCGGTTTCTTTAAGAAAATTTCCATGTAAATCAACTAAAAGATTTTAAAAACCGATTTGTTCATTTAATTCTATGGAAATAAACAAACTTTGTTGTACAGAAATACAGGAAACTTTTCAACAATTACTATAGTCATAATAATTACCTGCTATTTGAAATGAATGATAATAAATGATAAAGCAATTATTTGACAAAAACGATAATGTTAGTGTAAAAAAATTCGTATATAAAAATATTCACTTTCATCTATATTTTTTTTGTTGATAATGACGTACACACGTCTGAATCAAATTAAACAATTTTGGGCTTCCCAACCATATCGATTGATAATAATGATACACTTTTATAAAAATAAATCGAATCGACAATCCTCTATTTATTTTTTTTCCGTTGTGCTGGGAAAGGAGCGGGAGTTGATTGGGAGAATAGTTACAACGAATATAACGATGTCATCACATAATCTCACGCATTCTACTACAACAATCCACCAGATAAACACCCTGTTCATTCATATTGATATTGTAGTTGTTGCACTTTTTTTTTGATTTTAATTGATAAAACAATAGAAAAGTGGTATATTTTTTGATTGAAATTTTGTGATTATTTTGGCAAATTCTCATTCAATATGGTTTTGAAACTGTCGTTTTCAAAGACTCGTGAACAGTAAGTTGTTTTAATTTCTCCGAATTTTTTTATAATAATATCAAGAATATCAAGATCTGATTGACCTTATTATAAGAGTGGGATGAGTACCATAAAAAATTAAATTAATTCAAAAACTTTTATAAATAAACTTAAAAAAAGAAAATAATTGTAAATATCCTGTAAATATTTGTTGTTTACCCATTGATTATGGTAAAAATTCGTATAAATATTTAATATAGACTTGTTTATACCTAAAATCGAGTTGAAAAAGAATGCTTAAAACTGGAATGACGACATTCCGATTTATTAAATTGGAAAATTATTATTATTTTATTGTTTGATAAATAAACAATAAATTTCCTATAATAAAATGAAACACAATCGAAATATAGAGGAAATTATTTGGACGGAAATTCTCAGTAATACAAGCCACAACAATTAATTTTTTTATAATTGTGTTTATCGAATTATTAAAATAGCTAGAGAATTAATAAAAGGATTTCCTATTTTATTAGTACAATCAATAAAAATTCTAATCTAAATCTTCTTAGTTTATATATTGAACGTTATAAATACTTGTTGGTATAATATTAAAATTATAATACCTGTTGGATTATGATAAATTCCCAGAATATCATTGATAAAATATTAAAAAGAGTTGACTCATTTTTGCTAACAAATACTAATTTTCAATCGCACATAATTGCTATTTAATATAATAATCATATTCATATTCATATTATAATTATCGTTATTAGTATACAAGTCGATTATGTAAAAATGGTGGATGCGCCTAGTTTATCTATCATTTAAATGCATTTTAGAAAGTACGAATTTATAAAGAAGATCATTGATATTGTCCTAGTTGTTGCTATATTTGTTGCATTAAAGGAGAATGTAATTTTTAAGCCTGATTTATGTCGATCTCTCAGATGGACTATGGTATTAGTAACCAATAAAAAACACTAATCGTTGTTCCAATGTACAAGAGATAAAGATGGTGATTTCAAGGGTGTACTTACTATTAATAAAAAAAATATAGACATATCTTATCTTTTTTAATCATCGGTTATTTTATAAGCGTCATAATAATTATGGTAATAAAAGGGGTATATGTACGTACACACGTAAAAAGATTATACGTGAATAAAAGTTTAAATAAATTAAGATTAATTGAATATTTAAACTTTATATTATAAGAGAAAAGATCAGGATCTAGGTAATCTACTGTTTAGAATATCGAAATTCGCAAATCTTCTATCACACCATCGAAAAAATTCAATGATATCGTATTATACAGGGTGCCACTTCTAACTATGGTCGGTTCTATGGAACTCCTATTTTAAGGATTTATAGGCGTCTCTAGAGAATATTTTAGAAAAATTTAGAAATCAAAAAACGAAAACGAAAACGAAAATAGTCAGTTTTCAAACATCAATTACTCCCGATATGTTTGTTAGTTTTCCGAAAATTGAAGGAAATTTAAAAAAAAATCCAACAGTGACGCGCTATGCATAATTTCCAAAATAGAAAATCATACTCTCGGATTTACAAAGGTAATGTGAAAGCCGAAGATATGAAGCTCGCTTAAAATCAAATTTTGAAAATTAAATGAGTATCAGGCCAAATGTCAACTTCTTTTGAAAATTATATCACTTTTGAAAATTTTTGTAAATTTTCTTCAGTTATCGGAAAACTAACAAACATATCAGGAAAAATCTTCAAGATTTGAAAAGCTCTTTCAATTTTCAATCTAAATCATGTGATAAATATTGAAAATCGATAATATTGGCTAAATTTTATCCAGTTATGAAGGAAAATGTACGAAAAAAACAGAGTCCAAGAGTTTTCTCTACCATTCAGAATTTTATCATACTTTCCCAAAATAGAAAGCTTTAGAGCATGCATCTTGAAATGCTCTATCCAACGCAAGTCAATTTTTGATGTTACCTTAAAAAACAAGCCAGTAATCGATGTTTAAAAATTGACTATTTCCGCACGCCGAATCGACAAATGTCTCCGACTCCCCCTTAAAATGACTCGAGGATCCTCTCAATATTGATGTTTTTCATTTTTCTCCACTGTCTTATGGAACAGATGAAAATATCTCGATTTTTTTCTAGTTTGCAACGGAGAAAAACGAAAAGAATCACTATTTGGGGCATCTGCGAGTCATTCTTGATTGTTTTATGTGTTTAGCTCGTTTTTGAAAATTGTAATCTTATCTAAAACGATCGTTTTTTAACCAATGTTCTCCAAGGACACCCCCTACAAATCTTTAAAATATTTAACGAATCACTCGACAAATAATGGGAGTCTCATATTATCGACCATATTTAGAATCGACACCCTGTATATCAAATAATTTTTAGCAGAACCTGTTTAAAAAATAAAACTGTATCAAAAGAATGTTGACCAGTAACTGTGAAAGCAACTGATTTTTTTCAATTAAATGTGATTACCTACTATCAAATTTTATTTATCTTAAAATCTTAAACAATTCATTGATTTTTTTGAAACAAGTGTGCTCTTATATGTTGACAGATTAATGGAGAAATTTGATCAATTTTTTAAAATAATAATTGTAAATGCTTGAGTCTATGTTATCAATTTGAATTTTTTTTTAAATCCAATTATTCTTAGAGGTATATAGATCAGATATCAGTTTAATAAACGTATTTGTATAACACACTATGTAAACAATGGATTTTCTAAATACCTATATTTTTATTAATATTAATAATTGAAAAAAAAGAAAGAGAGAGAGAAACAATGATTATAAGACGATTAACACTTGAAAATATTTGTTTTCAGAATCATGGCCGATGGCAACAAAATTCCACAAATAGTCGCAGCCTTATCAGGTGAAATAATAAAATAATAAAATAAAATTCATCGAAAAATCCATAATTTGTTTGTAAAGCTCAAGTTGAATTCTTCGTTAAGGTGCTCGTAGACGATCTGACAAAGGGGCAGATATCTGCCCGTGGTAGTGGGCAGATATCTGTTGCAGTGATTGCACTTGTGACAGATTTTAGGGCGGATTTCATCACTTTTCATCGGGTAAATGTTACTTGAAAGATTCGTTTATTTTCTTGGTTCGAGTCGAGTCCGAAAAAAATGGCTTCCCGAGAACGGTACGCGGCTTCTTGTGATAAAGTGAACTCTCTTTACAAAATATTTTGTGGACAAATTTGATTAAAATGATCTGAGGGATGGTCTTGCTGGTTTCCAAAATGTTTTATGGACCAATATTCTTTGAAACTTGCCTTTGGAAAGAGAATTTGATTACAATTTGTCTAGGGGTGGTCTTCGTTGTTCCCCAGATGTTAACGGGACAAGATTGTAAAAAAACACAATGAATTTTCTTGCAAGAACCGATATTGTATGATCAAGAAAATGCTGTAAAAGCACAACACTTCACAGGGGTGAAAATTTGTTGTTTTTTTGGTCTGATTTTTAAAAAAAATATAAGTCAGTAAGATTTCAACCCTTTCATAAATCCGAAACAAAAACTATACAATTTTTTGATATGGAATAATGTTCGTCTTTATGATAGGCGCCGAAGAGGGAAAATTCAACAAGTGGCGGCTGTTTGAACAAAAATTGCGTGTTTTCACCCCTTTATTTATTTTATTAGCAATTAAAAAAATGATTTTGAATTTTCCAAGGTAGATTCGTGAGAAAGCATCTCTACCAAAAAAATGCAAGAAAATAATCGTCTTTATCAAATTTTTGGAGTCGAATATCTCGTCAAATATTGAAATTTCGATTGGGCAGATATCTGCCTTCATCTGGCACAGTAGTTTGACGTATCTGCCTACTGAAACCGGCAGATATCTGCCACTTTGCCAAATCGTCTACAAGTACCTTTATTAATGTAAACGAAGAATTAACTCTTAAAAAAAGAACAGTACCTAATTTATAAATTTTAACATTGTTTTTTTTTTGCCCTCCAGTATGTTTGGGCGCAGTATCGGCTGGTACGATTTTGGGTTGGACAGCAAATATATCACAGCAATTGAAAAATGGCGAATTAAATAATATACAAGTGGATGATACGAGTTTGGGTTGGATTGGTTCATTTACAACATTAGGTGCAATGATAATGTGTTTCCCAACTGGTTTCTTTTGTGATTTAATCGGCAGAAAATTGTTTATGTTATTAACAACAATACCACTAATAATCGGTTGGTTGTTAATTATATTTTCACAATCACTTGCAATGATTTATGCTGGACGATTCTTGACTGGTATTGGTGGTGGTGTATTTTGTATAGCTGCACCATTATATACAAGTGAAATTTCACAAAAAGAAATCCGTGGTACATTAGGTACATTCTTTCAATTATTGTTAACTGTTGGTATACTTATATCGTATGTATTTGGTGCATGTACAACACCAAAAATACTATCAATTATTAATTTATTTATACCGATTGTATTCGCTATTGCATTTCTATTTCAACCGGAAACACCCGTTTATTTGTTGAAACGTGATAAAGAAGAGGAAGCTAGAAAGGTATTAGAACGTTTACGTGGTGAAGAATATGAAGGACTCGATGAGGAGATTGAAGAAATACAAAATCGTATCGAACGTGACAGAGAAAATAAGGAGCATGTTAAAGAAGTATTTGCTAGAACGCATACGAAACGTGCCTTACTTGTATGTTTCGGTTTAATGTTCTTTCAACAATTGAGCGGTATTAATGCTGTTATTTTCTATACATCAACAATATTTGAAGCAGCAGATAGTAGTATGAGTAGTACAGATGCAACAATTTTAGTTGGTGTAATACAAGTGATTGCTACATTAGTAGCATCATTAACAATTGATCAGATCGGACGTAAAATTTTATTAATTTCATCCGGTCTATTTATGGCAATTGGTACATTTTTGCTTGGTATATTTTTCTCATTAAAAGATCGTCAAATTATACCAGAAGATTCTGTAAGAGATATTGCATGGTTACCAATATTGGCATTATGTTTGTTTATTCTATTATTCTCGTTTGGTTATGGACCAGTACCATGGATGATACAAGCTGAAATTATGCCAGATGAAATTAAAAGTAATGCAGCATCAGCAGCTGGTACATTTAATTGGTTTTTAGCATTTCTTGTAACGAAATTTTATTTAGATGTTGCTAATGCTATCAATACAGATATTACATTTTATATTTTTACATTAATCTCAACTATTGGTACATTCTTTGTATTCTTTTGTTTACCGGAAACTAAAGGTAAAACGTTTGAAGAAATTGAAGAACTATTTAGTTGAATTTGGAATAGTTGAAAAAAAAATTTTTTTTGATATTTCTTAATTAAATTCTAGTCAATAATAGCAATAAAATTACGGTAAACTGTTGTAATTGAACATTAATACAATAATTGATTAATATAAGAAAGTTGTTTTAATTATAACATATAAGACAGCAAGAGAAATATATAAATTGTTAAATTATTAATTAAAAACATTGTTAATTTTAAAATAATTAATTAAGGCTGCGGACCACTATTTTTTATGAAAATCGGGAATGTTTGACACCCGATTTCTCGATTGTTTTTTAAAATCTGTAAAAGGTGCAGGAAAATTTTGAAAAATTTTGAGAAAATTTTGAATTACAGACAATTGCCTCGAGGCATGTTTTTTTTTTATAATTTCCCCCACAACTCAGCATATGTCGATTATTTTTTAATGAAAATTCAAATATTTATAACAAATACAAAGGGCTTTCAAAATATCCAAGAAATTTTCTGATCACCTTGTTGCTTTTCCGGAATTTTAATAAAAACAGGCACGCTTATTCAGCACTTTTTTTGCACGGTTTTGCTTGTGTGAGAGAAACCTGACGTTGGTAAAAAATACAATTTTTTAAAATTTTGAGAAAACTCATTTGTTCTTTTTATCTATTGAAAGTATTTGTTTTGTCCAAAGATAACATTTTTGTCGGAAAAACTTATTTATTTCCCTGTAAAAATTGGGATTAAAACAATTTTCCGTTATTTCATGATGCAAGATGTGTTATCCGCATTCTTACGCGTTAATTCACATACACTGATCTCTGTTGTATAGTTGTCGTCTGGAAATAGTGAATCTAATAAGAAAAGTCAAATTACTTTATTTTTGGGGTCCACTGTAAATTTTGTGAATAGATGCAGACAATTTACAGCTTATACTAGACCGATATGCCTTTAAAATCAGGTAGTTTATCACCAACGCTATCCATAGATTTTACACTGGAGAAATTCCTTTGTACGGCCCCAATCATAAAGTAATTTGACTTTTCTTATAAGATTCAAATTCATAAAGTAATTTGACTTTTCTTATAAGATTCACTATTTCCAGTCGACAACTATTGTAACCAACAATTCCCAGTTTATGGTCTCGTGGCGAGGTTGCCACATTTCCTTTCAGGTTTTAGAAGGTCTAGATTTGCCACCTGTACCGATATTTGTGAGATTATCCGGATAATAATTCAAACGGAGCGCAAGCAATCCCGCTAAAATCGGTACGCGTGGTAAACGTAGGCCTTCTAAAATCTGAAAGTAAATGTGACAACCTTGCCATGAGACCACAAACTGGGAATGGTTGGTTACTACAACAGACATCAGTGTATGTGAATGAACACGTATGAATGCAGATAACACATCATAAAATACAGAAAATCCGTTTAATGTCAATGATCACAGGGAAATAAGTTCTTCCGATAAAAATATGATCTTTGGGCAACTCTGTCACTAAGTTTTTTTCAATAGATAAAAAGAACAAATGAACTTTCTCAAAAATTTGTAAAAATTGGATTTTTGCCCGACGTCAGGTTTCTCTCACATAAGCAAAAAAAGTACTGCACAAGCGTGTCTGTTTTTATTTAAATTCCGGAAAGTCGATCGATAATTTTTTTGGATATTTGGGGAGCCCTTTGAATTTGTTATACTGGGTGATTCACCTAAAACGAAAAGTTCTTATGGCAACTATTATTATTTGGCGAGCCAGTTGAAAAATATTACAAGGATTTATAGGATGGTGTCTAGAGAACATTTTATCAAAAGTAGAACCTCGTAGATAATTTGGAAGTTGGCCTAAAAAAAGCATCGTTTCTGACAATGTAGCGATTTTAAAAAGCGAGTTAAGACGACTAAGAATTACTCAAAGATCCTCCCTGCATTGATTTTTTCCGTTTTTATTCATTTTATTCTGGTACAGGTGGGAGTATTTCGCAGTTTTTCTAGAATGCAATGGAGAAAAATAAAAGAAATCACTATTCAGCGAGTCTACGAGTCATTCTTAGTCTTTTTGTGTGTTTAATTAATTTATGAAAATCGCAACATCGTCAGAAACGGGCGTTTTTTAACCAACTTTCAAATGAACTACGAGGTTCTAACTTTGCTAAAATGGTCTCCTGGTACCATCCTACAAATCCTTGAAATATTTTTCGAATCGCTCGCCAAATAATGCGAGTTTTAGGTGAATATAATTGAATTTAATTAAAAAAAATCAACATAGGCTGAGCTGTGGGGGAAATTATAAAAAAAAACATGCCTGTAATTCAGAATTTCCTCAATTTTCCAAAAAAGAATCGCCCTTCTTCTGCACCTTGAAACGCTCTTTCCATAAAGCTATCGCGCGGTTTTACATTTTAAAAGAAACAAGCTTGAAATCGTGTCAAACATTCCTCATTTTCATAAAAAATGCTGATCCGCAGCCTTAAAAAAAAAACGAGAAAAAAACCATTACCGACTATTGGCAGATCCGATTCCGTTTAGAAACAATCTTAACTTCTTTGACTTGTGCTGCAAATCTTAAACTATTTATACTTTCATTATAACATTCTTCAAATGGTGATATATTGACAAACATTAATGTTTTCGAATTACCACCAAGACATGATTGTAATAGAAATGTTAATTTTGAATTTCTATATGGTACATGTGGATCTTTATTATATAAAGCCATCATAACACTACCTAATGCTGATAGGCTTTTATTAATATTTTTTGTTTCAATTAAACGATCATTTGCACTAGTTTTGGCACTTTCTGAACCAGCTAAATCAACTAAATATATTGAACCAGTATAATGAAGATTTTGTTTTATATTAGAACCATTTAAATAGATTTTTGTAACGGCATGTGAACGTGAACTATGCTCATTGAAATCAGTTGCAGCAACTGCACGATTCTCATTTGCTATATTCATAAAATGTTTCAATTTATTTGCACTATCCACAGTTATTGTTGTTAGATTTGTTACAGTTATACCTTTACCATCATTATATTTGATTTCTAAATTTGTTGAATTGTTACGTTGTAATAAATCTTTAACATTTTCATTATAAATTTCCAAGAAACTAGCTTGTACTTCATAACACCATCCGCTCTTTTCCATCTTCTTAATTGTATCAAAGATTAAATCAACAGTCTTTGGTATCATGCCTAATTTGTAAAAAAATCAATCAATTAAATTGTGTAATTAATAAATTATTCTAAATTACCTAAATTTGTCGGCGTACCCTGCATGGTAAATGTTTTTCCTGAACCAGTCTGTCCATATGCAAATACACAAACATTATAACCATCAACGGCCGATTGGACTAATTGTGATAATTCAATAAAGACTTCCTCTTGTGTCGCCTGTGGTGGGAAGACTTTATCAAAATTGAATTCTTGCCGGAAATCATTTAATTTATTTTTAAGTGTACTAGTGACACTTTCACGTGACTTATGTATTTCTAATGTTGTTTCACTTGGAAAATGTATTGAACATAATAGACGTTCTTTCTCATCTTGTGTTACAGCTGGACGTACACGACAAAATACACGAATATTACCTTTTAAATCTTGTATCTGATTGTGCATTACACGTCTTAAAATCTCATGTTGTTCTAACGTATTTCTTAAATCGGTTAATTGATTTAATGATTCGTCTAATTGTTTTTGTAAATTATTATATTCATCATTGATTGTTGCATATTTTAATTGAATTCTTTCTAATTCTGTACGTTGTTCGATACATATTTTATTAGTTTCGTCATATAATGTTTTCATTGTTTCTAATTCTTTACGTAAAACTATATTTTCTTCTTCTAAATCATTATTTCTCGTTAAATATTGTTGGTTTTTACTTTGTAATTCCTGACATAACTCTGTTAAGCGTTCTTTCTCATTTTTTAATTCGATCAAATCGAATTCAGCACTTTGAAGTTCTATAAAAATCAAAAATTATTATTTTATTGAAACAACAATCTACTTACTGGTCAATCGTGCTTCACAGACGCTGTAATTATCTTGTAATGCACTGTATTTTTCACTAAGCTGATTAAATCTGCCCTTATAATCCCAACTGGGTATTTTCGGTTTCTTTGCAGGTACTGCCGCAGTTGTTGTAGTTGTTTTTGTAGTCGTAGCCGGTGCAGCAGGCCTCTTCTGTGTCGTCTTCACATTCATCATCGTTTTCTCTCGAACTTGTTCCGGTACTTTTGGTAATAGTAATGGTTTTGTTTTCACATTACTTCGAAATATATTTAAATCAGTAACGGATTTTGAACGTCGCCTTAAGAATTTCCGTCCAATTTGATCTAAATTCTCTACCGATTTGTTCTTTGAATCAATTTTAGCATTTGAATTATGCCTGGATGGTACTTGTGCTGGTAGTTTTTTTGTACTTGTTGGTATTTTAGACATTCTTGTTTCTATTTAACCGTAAATCAGTTGATTTTTTTTCGTTTAATTTTCGATAAAAATTCTTGAAAACTTTTAAAACACAAAAAAATATCAATTACATTAACGGCTTTTTTCAAATGCCAAACTAATCAAAACTTGCACCCGATTGGTGGAATTCAAACAAATGACAGTTACAGTATAGCCAACATAACCGATCTATCTTATTATTTTATACTGGAACGCTGACTTGAACGAACGGAAAAGATGCAACCAGGGCAACCAGGCTGTCTTTTTTTTAATATTCGTTATTACTGTTATTAGAGAGGTATAATCTGTGTCGAACAAAAAAAACACAAATAAAAGATGCGAAGATTCCTCTAAATAACGCACATCCTTTTAGGAGTTGATAGCGGGTAGAATTTTGAAACAAAAGAATCCTGTACCATCTTTTCACCTGACGCTCAACTAATTAGTAACTAATTAAATTAGACAGTCAATCTCCATCATAATCACTATATTTGCTACTTAACTTAATTAAATTATACTAATTTACTTACTGTCTACACCAACATGTGTAACATTAAATAAATGATGTAGGTTTTGTTAATAGGCAATTTCACAAAAACCAAAGAATTAGAATTGATGGAATTCAAACAAATGACAGTTGCAGTATAGCCAACATAACCAATCTATCTTATTATTTCATACTGGAATGCTGACTTGAACGAAGAAAACCGAACGAAAAAGATGCAATCAGGCTATCTCTTTTTAATATTTGCTATTAGAAAGAGTGGCATCTATGTAGAACAAAAAAGCACAAATAAAGGTGCCCTCTAAGTAAAGCACATCCTTTTAAATCCTGTATAGTTTAGTCCAGGATAACTGAAAATGACCGGAATAAGTTTGCGGTTTTGGTGGTTGAGTTTTACAAGTACCCCCTAATAAATAAATGTAAAAGGGACATACAGGTGTGTGAAAGACAGGCCCGTATTTAGAAAAATTTGTCACGATTTCAAATGTACTTTGGTAGATTGTTCATTTTCAAGGAAATCTTAATCCTCTTTAATATTTTC
>JAZBGW010001261.1:0-16625 GCA_037464815.1 Mylabris variabilis
ACGACTAGATCCAAAAAATGTTGCTACCTTATTCATGTTTTTTTTTATCATAGAATGTAATTTTTCTCGAAAACAGGCCAGATTAGAACTTTTGAGCAAGAGTACCTTTTTTATGTATAAAAAGATTGACGTTTTAATTTGTGGTTCCGAAATTCCAATTGTCTCAGTGCCGTAGAAATTAGCAGAACCCTAAAATGTCCACCACTGGCATATTAAAATAAATTGAATTAGCACTCATAAAGTAACAAAAATGAATGGTATGACGTGGGCAAAAGCTGAGTACTGTATTGCAAACAGTTCCTGAGATATTGTCAAAAAATTAAAAAAAAATTCTTTGACATCCTGTATCTCGAAAACAGTGCGTTTGCGGAGCTATATTATTAGGACTTTTTTTCTTAGACCGCGTTTATGTTGGAGCTGTGATAAACGATAAGAGCAACGATGCGATCAAAGAGAAAACCAATACTATGCCAATCCACTATGTATTTTAAATGGAAGTGTCGCTGCTCTACTCTACGCTCCAATATAAACACGTCCATTTAAAATATTGTATTAGTTTTCTCCGCTTTGGTCGCATTGTTGCTGTTATCGTTTATCACAACTCCAACATAAATGCGGCCTTAGAAAAAGCGAAAGAATCACGGGTTTCATTTCCCGACACATGTTTTGAAACACCCTGTATATTCTTATAATAGAATTATCAAAAAAAAAATATATTACTTGTTGCTTTACCAAATAAAATAACAATTTCCTCCTATCTATCTATTCATCCATCCATCCATCCATCCATCGATTCTAGATATCCACGTATTTGATCATCGAAATGGACTGAACATATGGGGTTATATTGATATCATTTAAATAATATCAAACAATGCGATTACATTTGTATCCCGGTGGCATGTCAAGTGTACATACTAAAATTTTATCGCATCATTCATTTGTTTATTTAATTATTACAATACCATTTTCTCTATTTTATTTCATTATCAATATGACAGATTTCCAACAATAATTCTATTAACACAACACACCAAGATAAAAAACAAAAAACAAAACTTATTTTTCTTTAGTGAAATTGTGGAATTTATCCTATCTTTTGTAAGTGTATTTGACTAGAGAATTTTATAAAAGCAAACCAAAAGGCTCATCTTGAAACAGCAAAGAGCACGAAGAAGAAGAATATAACCTGTTGCCATTTTAAATCAATGTTAACACAGACTACGGATAACATACGAATGCGATAAGGGAAACAACTACATATTGTCAATACGTGCGATATTTTCACATTAAAAGCCGTTTGATGCTAATGGAATATTTGTACGTTTTTTTTTTTATAAATAGGGAAAAAGAAAAATGGCATTTCCGTCCACCTGATACAAGTGTCTTATCAGTTTTTAACATTATTACTAATCGATAATTTAAAAATCGAATTCGGTTTGAATTCTTTTAAAATTTGCAAATGCTACAAAATCTTTAAAGTTAATCGTTATCGAGATATTCAAATGTATACATGCAATCAAGAGAAAGATGAGAATACTTGAGATAATTTTACTAAATCGATGATTGATTGATTGAATTGGATTTGATGTTTCCCTCCTCAAATAGATAATTTCTAAATAAGTCTCAAGTGAGTACTTTACCTTCCTTTTTTTGTTAAAAAAAAATACTAAGGAAAATGTTATAATATGAATGAAAGCGTGGGAAGAGATAAACGTTGAAATGTTATAAAATAAGAGTGGATAATAATAGTGAATAAATTGATCATATCATATAATTACTTAGAAGAATTAATTACAATTGTATCCATCTAATTATCAATTTTTCTAAAGTTAGTTAGAATTCATCATTACTATAAACTTATTGACTGTAATTTTTATAATCCAATTGAAACTAACACAATATAGAGGGATGGTAATAGTAGTAGTGACTTATACGTTGTTGTTGGTGGTGTTGGTTGTAGGGTATTTTTAAACGAGGGTTGTTATTTTTAAAGAACTCGGCTCATCGATCATAAGAAACGCATTTTGCCTACGGTGTTTCATAATTTTTTGATTAAATTTCAGTGAATGCTGTGCACACAAAGTCGCGGAAATAAGAAGTGAGCTTTGCATTTCAATATCATCAACCGAATAGAAAGAAAGAGAAAAAATAATATTCAAATATTTGCACAAATGATTATTCCATTAAAATGAAATTTACTCAGGTATATATAATATGAATTTATACTATACTAGCAACAATGGAATGGAAAAACAGAGAGAAAAGCTTCTAGTCAATATAATACATACTTACATCTATAGGATTGATATTATAGTGTATAAAGTAGGAAAGAAGAGAGAATAGTTAAAAACAACCCCCCCTGTTTGGTGTTTGCTTGTATTTTTTATTCAAATTCGTTCGTTTCACGATCCATTTAAAATCAATTCAAATCGAAAAATAATAACACCTTCTCCCCTTCTGCCTTCTTTTAAAGGAGAATAATAGGAAGACAAAAGACAAAAATATTAGTAATAGGTTCAAGGAAATGATAACGAAACAGAACTGTCAGGTAGGATTTGATTTATATGATCTAATTAGATTTTAAAGGATCCCCAACATAAAGACGTGGTGGCTAATATGAAGAAATTGATTCATTGCAACAACAACAACAACAACGCTACAAATTCACTTCTCCTGTTTCCATTCCTTCTTCTTTCACATTCTTTCTCTATACAGATGAATGCAATCCATTTATCATCACCGCTTTTGCGGTTGATAAAGATTTACTTACCGTTTTCTTTCCTTTCAAGCGAACTAATTCCAACAGCATTATCATCATCAGTTTCTCTTTTTTAATTCTCTATTTTCCATTGCCCTAACAATACACACACACACAAACAAAAAAGTTTTTACGTGCCTATATGCTTATTGATTACAAATATGCAACTTTAATTGATTTGACATCGAACAGATGTTGATAATTGTAATTATTATTAAATATGATAATTGCATATAATATCAACAGATGGGTAATTGTACTCTTTTCCCTCATTATTATTTTGTTATGGAATTAAAATACAATTTATACTATGAGTATAGATAGTGGTGTGTGTGTTTTTATTTTCAACTAAAATTCAAATGATTATCGAAAAAGTGGAGAAACAATTAAGACTCTCTTGTTAGTGATAAACAAAATGGGTAGCTTCTTAGTTTAAAATTGGATATTTGCTGTTAACTTGAAAAATATCTAAATAACACGTTAAAATATACAGTTTGTAACGATTATGATCACTTCTAACCCTTAAAAATATATAAACAAACTTCCATATGTGAGAATGAAAAAATTCCCACAAGAAATTTGGGAAAATGGAATTTCAAAATTCCGTTAGAATACAAGAGTTAATCAATCTTCACACTTAAAATATTAGCGATAACAAATTGTTGACAGCAATTTTAAATTATCGATTTGCCTTTCAAATAAGCCTTTATTTTTCTTAACAATTACAATATATAGGAAAATATGAATGCATTTGAAAAGTGTCCGTTATAAATCTCTACCGATTTAATAGTGTTTTTCTTTTGTTACAGCTGAATTGAAGATGGACGTATTGAGGGAACGAGAAGTAAAGGATAATTTAGAAAGACAACTACTTGAAGAACAAAAAATGCGACGTAAGTACACATCTTTGTCATAATAATCCAGACATTATTGTTTACTCGAATGTATTGTTTAAGTGAAACAAACAATTTAAAAAAGAAAATTCTATAGATTTTCGAGTGGTTCGTTCAATAAGCGCACACTGTACACATACCTACATACAAACAAAATAACAAACATTTGTTCTCCTTTGCTCGGTTAAATAAGACAAATTCATTAATTAATTAATTTGTTTATACTATTTTTAGTAAACATTTTCATTTGTAAATAGCCCAAAAGGCAACATTCTAATAACAAATTAAAATATTGTGTCTTGAGACGATACAGTAATAGAAGCTTGACATTTTCGGCTAAAAGGTCAAACAAGTAATAGACAAAAGGCAATAAGCCAACTAACCCCCTTACACTTATACATCTTCTTTAAGGGTGACTAAGTCAAGAATAACCCCTTGTATTTATTATAAGTGTAGGAAAAAGGACAGTTCCGGTTTTATGGAGGGCTTTGTTTTACGTTTCAACGTGTTATTTTCATCTATTTTCATTCTAAACAATAGATATTAATATTTTGCTTAATTATTTCTATTAATTAGATCAATTAATTAAAATCAATGTGTGAATTCTAACGTTAATTGTAGTTGTTAAATATGCGAATATTATTTTAAAAATCAGCTACAATTTCATGGTCTAGCCAATTCGTCTATCAACATCAATGCCTCCTGCTACATCTTTATTATAATTTGTATATTATTCACTATAATTAATATCTTTGATAATTATTTAATTATAATTTAAATTGTAAAGAAATAAGAGAATAACGCCTTAAATATACCAATCATATTCACGCAACTTTTTAATATAAATATAATTATCTTCTAACGTTTATCACGACATCTGAATCATCAGATTTTCTCTTTTCTTTTCAAATATAATCAAAATTCTATTTTAGAGAGGATTATCATTTTAAATCCCAATGTCAAATTCATCGGGATCTTTTATCAATGGGAATATTTTAAAATGTCACCCAACAGAATATCATTTTTTTTATATAAATAAACGTTAATATTGAAAAATATTAAAAATCCTAGTTGAGAAATCCTTTTAAATGCCATATTAAAAAGAGCTGAATTAACATGAAAATGGTTTGACAGTTGAATACTATGTGTATGTATTGATATCAAAATAGATTTTATTAGAGGGAAAAGGATGTAGTATAGAGTATTTGTGGATATAGTGACAATATAAACAAAGATAGGAGAAACTTGCCTAAGGCATTTTTCAATTTGATTCCACCAAACTATAGATATATCGAACATTTTGATATGAATGGTTTCGCTTTTTAATAGTGAAATTGTTAAATTTCCCCATTCATATGTTATACATATGTAAAGGTATATTATACCTTTATAAGGGGCATGCCAATTATTAGCCGGTTTGTTTGTTTGACTGAATTTGTATGCATGGAATAAATGATACTGCTACATGTATATGAATGTTACTTGTGTTATCATACTTGTATCGCTTTTTACCACTAATTGACTACATTCGTCATATATTTTACTAAATGAAACAGAAATCTTTAGTGCTGGATACAAAAATCACTACCATATTTCATAGTCGGTCTATTTAAAGTTAAACTCAATTAACTAGGCCTCTATATCGCGAAACTAGTAAAAGTAATTATCAATTTTGGTTTAACTTTTAGTACCATCATTGACACCTATTACAGTCAAGTTGACTGATTTTAATTAAATCAACTGTATAGAAATTTCCTATACGAAATAAAAAATCCCCGGAAGCGTGTTGTTATCAATGTAAACATTCTTTTAATAACAAATTACAGATAAGAATTAGTGAATTACTTATTTCCTGTATCATAAAGTTATTCTTCTACAAAAAAAAATATATGTATACAGGGTGGTGAATATTTCGATGCCCACAATTGGTATCTCAGAAACTATAAGAGCTACACAATGGCGGACACTTTGAAGAATTCATAACATAAAAATCCATTAGCTTATTTATTTTCTTATCTACTTGCAATTTTTGTTTATTTGTTACCTTAATTTACTAACAGATTGATTAAAACCTCATTAATAAATTTTAGTAACGTAATTCCTATGTAATAAGGTGTTTTATTTCTGCTAAATTAAAGTGTTATGTTCAACTTTTTTACAATCTACTAAAATAATGAGACCATTTCTACTGATACTTGAATATTCCGTTTTTTCTGGAGTGTTAGCTCATCTTGAATTCATAATCGAAAGGAGATTTTTTTCTCCATCCAATGATGTATAAATCCAATATAGCGACCATTAGAAAAACAAAAGTTGATCATTATTGCTCAAAATCTAGAAGTGGTAGAAAAACTCCGCAAACGTAATTCAATTGACAGTAATCAATAATATCCCCGTACAAAGTTTCATCAAATTACCATGAATTAGTAATGAGCACATTTGCTCTTGCAAAAAATGCAAGACCAAGACCAAGACGAATACTCTAACTGCACTTGCAATATCAAGACCAAGACTTGACTTGATGCAAGAACAAGACTAAATTGCATTTTTACTTTAATTTTTCACTAACGATTTATTTGTTGATATTTGTTATTTATTCACTTATACAAGGACCCATTTTTGTAAAGTCAAACGATTAGGCTCTTTCTGCAAGACAAAGAACGCTACTGTAAATACAAGACCGAGACCAAGATCAAGACTATAAACGCAAGACCAAGACCAATACCAATACCGGTGGTTCGACAGCAAGACCAAGACCAAGACTTTATATGCAAGACCAAGACTAAAATAGTCTTGGTCTTGGTCGTTGTATGCTCATCACTACCATGAATGGTATGGTAGATATTCGCGTCAAAAGAAAACCGGAATTTTCAGTTTTTTGATGATAATTCAGGAATAAATCAAGATATTTAACTTCTCTTGACGGAAAATTCTAGAGCAAATGATAGTACAACTTTTATGCCATTTAAGCGATTCTGTAGCTCTTATAGTTTCTGAGATTCCAATGGTGAGCATCGAAATATTCACCACTCTGTGTATTAATACGAGATATTTTTTTAACGAATTTATTCACGATGCCTATCCCTATGAATTTCATTTCCTTTGAGAGTTTTTTTCCGGAAATTGTAGTCAATTCGAAATCAATATTAGATATATTTCATAATAACCTCAATCCCTTGCCATATTACATGCGAAATAATAACAATAAAAATAATTAATATCGATTACTTTAATAGATTGAAGGAAATTATTCAATATTACTATATTAGGGAGAGAGATTATTGAAATTACCTCAAATTTGGTGAAATAGGAAATTGATGAATACATTTTTATTTTTCTATTATCAAAAAAAAATAGACAGTTGGTAGGTTGTGATAAAGGTGAGTAATCTGAATCCTGGGTGGTTATTGCATTAGAGTTGAAGGAAGTCACGTGCCGGAAACCCGACCGGAGTCGTCAAACATCAAGACCATTAGCTACGCGAGCGACAACATATCTCACTATTATTTATTTATTTATTTGGTCTTCTCTTCACATCAATCCCTTATGTAGTTTCTCGTATTCAAAAAAACAATCCAATAATGTTGACACTAAATAGTATAAAAGGATATTCCAAAAATATTCGAAAAAAGGGAAATATTACAATGTTCGAGATAAAGATTGCATTTTTCTATTTGATTTATTTTCAACGGTATGCCATCGACAGTCTCAGTCTCATCAATCTAAAATTGTGGGGTTTTCATTGACGATATAAGAACTAAGTCAGATGACACCCTCTATACTGTATGTGCGGTGACTGAAGACTTTTCACCAGCTTTTCCCAATCGATGATACCGCCCTGTTGTTGTGACACTTCTTCTACCATCATCACTACATTGTCAATAAGAGTTGAGTGATTTTAGGAGAAATTTAATACGTCAATAGTGAATTTCAACAGTGTATTACTAATAATATAAAGAAATGGTTTTAATAAAACCGAGCAAAAAAAGCCGGATATCCGGAACAATTTAATATAAGGATAAATGATAATTGCCCACCAATTTTAATCGTTATGACCGATGCCCGTTCATATTCAACCGATTTATTAGCCTTTAATAAGAGGGAAAATGTAGTATAGTTGAGTTGCTGCTAGGCAGCAGCAGGTGGTTCAACTTTATACGAGTACCAATAATCACACCTCACAAACACATACAGACAATATTTTTGATGGTAAATTGTAGGGCTATCAATATTAATTATCCACTATATTTTCAACGTAGTACCTACACACATACATGCTTAAAACATAACCATGAGAAAAACAAAAGAAAAATCAACCAAAACTGAAATAAATGAAAAACAATTATAATTTCTGCTGACATTCTAATGAGTTTCCAGCAAATTTGACACCCTTTATTGGTTACTAGAGGGCAATTGTATCTATCTAAAGGGCAATAAATGTCATAATTTAATTTTACGATTGTAATAGGTTTGAAGACAAAGTGTGAGTGTGTATCTGGTTGTTATAGGTGGTTATATGTTAAGTTCTTCCCTTCCTTAACAGATAAATTAGAATTACGCAAGGCGCGTATCAAGGTAATATTGTAAATCTTGTTGTAATTCGAATAGCATGGACGAAACTAAGACGTAGAATCAGCATAAATTTAATAATTACTCAACTCTAGGGAGGAATATTACCGTATAGAAGCAAGAGAATTATTTCCACTATGATACTGATTTCATCCATCTTTCTCTCTATTCACGTATAATATCATAATAATGATTATCAAATTTATTTGTTTCTAGTTTGATATTTCGACTGTTGCTCACACATAAAAACTTTTTCGATTTCTTTCAACTTGTCGCCGAAACGGTATTAAAACTCTGGATATTAAGAAATATGTTGACACGTGTTGTGTGTATGCAGTCACAAGAGGAGGAGAAGGAGGAGGAAAACACCCCGTAACTATCACATCGTATTTCGAAACACGTACTACTCATCTTTATTGATTTTCCGATCAATAACTATGAGTTATCTAATTTTTTTTCCTACAGCCCTTTAACAATGAAACTAATACAGGAAAATTCTCATAATTTTCTTCACTAAAACAAAACAAATTTAAAGTCGCTAAATAACAAAGTTTATAATTAAAGCGAACAAAATCCCTGACACAATCTTAACCTTTTCCCATGTTTGTATTATAGTGTAGTTTGTATAGGCTGCAGGACCGTCTGCCATACTGATCTCTGTTAGTGAATGTGTAATGTGCCGTACAGAAATCTTGGTTGAACTTCCGCCAAAACCACAAATTCTATCCTAAGGCTATATGGAAAAAGTCGACCAATTCATTATTGTATAATCCATACTTATATATAAAACTCGATTGATTTCTTCTATCTTATTGTTGTCTATGTGAAAGTATTGCGTGTTTCTTAGTAGTTCTTCAATTAATTAAATGAGGGACGATTAAGTTTAAAAACAATCTTGAAGGGTAGTCGAGTTTAAAAATACAAAGTGGTTACTAAAGTAGATTATGTCGACAAGTGTTTATAAATGAAGAAGAAAAAAAAATAGAGAAAATCAAATACAACAAGTAAGATTATCCCTCAGATTCTTCTATAGCCCTCAAACAATAATTAATTTTATTGGTTCTAAATAGAAAATTTCCATGTTATTTGTTTTATTTTTTTGATTATTTGAATTGCACTACAAGGTCACTATTAATATTAAATTACCTGTTCACAAAGATTGTAGCAGTGATAAAATTAAATAAAAATGACAGGCAGCATCATTTTAATAAAACCAATGAACAATTCAGTCAAGTGGAAAAATTATTAGGAATGTCGGCCGGCCGACCATATGAAATTATTCCAAGCTTAAGAATTTTTTTGACATTGATATTCTATTCGAAGAAAAGCAATGACAAAGGAAATTACACCGAGAAATTGCAGTATGTTTCGCCTTTTATAGATGGGGACAATTTCTAATCCGAATACACACACACACATATACATATCCAAGTTATATAGGGTAGTAAAACAGGTGATTTACTCGATATGTCCAAGATATTTCGACAGGGAGATTGACTCTCAAGCAATTATTCTGTATACGTGTGGATTTGTATTTATAGAGCCCCTCCTCAATTCTACTGAATAATAAAGTGTTTTATATGAAAATCAATGAAAATAAAAGCTTCATATTGACTAATTAAAATTCAAAAATTTTCAATTGTCGTTTCAAATGTCGATTTTTATCAATGCCAATCCAATTACAGTTGACATTTTCGATATAGATTTCAACAAAACGAATATCGGATAAATTCAATTAATTAATTCTGATCATTAACTACAATAATAATTGTAATTATTTAGAAATTTCTTAAAGATCATCATGTTATAGTCTGATTTCAAATTAAATGGTGGAGAGTGGAGATCCAGACAAAAGGGGTCAATTAGATAGTTTGTATGTATAATAGATGACAGAAAGAGGGTGATAGTGTGGTGGTGGTAGTAGTTGTAATAGTTTCAGGTTGGCTTTCGGACACTAATAATAACCAGCTGGTGTAATATAAGATAAAGATAGATAGGTTAGGTAGAGAAGATAGTCTTATGCAGATCTATATGTAACATAACAACCACAACAACTAAAATACTTTCTACCCCTATACATATATACATAGCTAGATATTATGAAAGAAGAAGTCTTAACGCTGTCATATTACGTGTTTGAAATAGATTATGGCTATTGTGGTAATTACAGAGAGTTTGCCATATGGGCCGCTTGCTCTATTTATTGCTTATATAGACATTGCGTGGTGCCATTACTATTTAATAGCCTGTTCTTCATTCGAGTGCTCTTGAATTAATCTGATTATACCTGATTTTTATACTTTGTTGCGTTTTACGGCTCTTTTCGACACTTAAATCTGTATATAGTCAAACATACATCAATTTAATTAAAAGAAAAAAGTCACTTTTATTATATGTATGTATTATACCGTCCTGTTGCTCTAAAAAGAGACAATTCGTATGAAACTCTTATTAGTTAGCCAGCGATTCGAAAAGTATTTCAAAAATTTATAGGAAAATGTCTCCAGACCATTTTAGAAAAATTAGAACTTCGTAGCTCATTTGGAAGTTGGTCAAAAACACTCATTTTGGATAAGGTCATGTTTTTGTAAAACGAGCTAAACACGCAAAGTAAATAAGAATGACTGGAAGACCCTCCCAACATTGATTTTTTTCGTTTTTTTCAATTGTATTCCAGCAAAAATGCGAAACATTTTCTCTCGCTTCGGATTAAAATGCCCAGAAACGAAAAAATCAATGTTGGGAGGGTTCCCTAGTCATTTTTAGTCGTTTAAAGTGTATAATTACAGTTTTTAGCTTTGGACATATATCAATCGTTTTATAAAATCTATTCCATATTTAAAATATAAATAGGAAATAGATAATTTATCCAAATTTGAGTTATTGATTCTGATATATTGTCAGTTGAGTATTATTTCACCATTGTTTTTTATTATTATTGTGAATATCATTATTCGTATTACATGTTATCTTCATTTCACAACTTAGAAGTTAATTTGAAATTAGCTGGTATTAAAACTTCATATATTATTACATCAAAATATATTAATCCTCAAAATTCTTGTAGATCTGGCTTGACTAAGGTAAGTACTGATGATGGTTGTATCTAACAACCGAAACTAGTATACCAGATAATAAAAAAAATCCTGTGGTTCAAGAACAAAAAATTGTTTAATTAATTTCTATATCGACTATAATAAACCATGGATGGCTACTTCAATAATCGCTATAATAAGTGTATAATTCGTTTTTGAAAATCGGCACAACATCAGAAACAAACAATTTTTGACCAACTTCAAAATGAGATACACGGTTCTAATTTTGATAGAATTGTCTCTAGGCACCCTTCTATAAATCCTCGAAATATTCTTTCCAATCGCTCGCCAAGACGAATTGTCTACTTTTAGAGCAACAGGGCGGTATTTTTTACATATATATACCAATATTAATGACAGTTAAAATCTTATCACCTAAACAATTGTATTCAGTATTAAATATTTGAAGAAAAAAAACCATAACAACAACAACCGGAATGAAATTAATTTTGGTCATTTTCTATTTAGAATTTCTACATAGACAGAATAGTAATAGCACCAAACTCTTTCCCTTAAAAGCATTCGAACTGAAGGGTGCCAACATTTAAATTAAACTTTAACAGTGCTTTGTGAAAGCAATTGACAAGTAATTTACTGAGACCAATGGTCATTTGTGTTGGTATAAATGAGTTAGTGTAGAGTGAATAAAATTAGAAGCACTGGTCAAACATCAAAGCCCACATACATACATACATACATATAGGATTCAACAAACCCCCCTTTTCCCGATTCTATTTCCAATCTCAATCAATTTAACCCTCTCTATCATTGTGTAAATGAAAAGAGGTAGTCAAAAAAGAAACTTTTTGTTTTATTTGAATAGTATTATTTAAAATTGTATGTAAACATATCTATGGTACAAAAATATTCTTTCTTTCTTCCTATCTATCTATCTATCCACCCTTGATAATATTGAAGAGAAACGAATGTATGCAATACAATCATCGCCAAAACACCCCCAAGTAATTTTTTACCGATCGACCGTGCCTAATCTCATCCTCAATTTGAACAAGGTATGAATAATAGTGGAATAAATATTATTTTCCAACGGAGCTGCAAATTGCCGAATTTTATAAGTTTTACAGTCGAATGGATAATTTTCTCTTTTAGAATTGAGAGAGGGCTTCAAATCTTTTTTTTATTATATTATTTTTTTTATTATTCACATATATAAAAAGATGATGATGATCAGAGAGAGGGTTGTTGATTTAAATGCACATATAAAATATGGACGATTTAAAATTTTAATAGCTTTTCATTTTTATATATCTATGTGTACGTTTGAATGTATATTTGGTTTTTTTTCCTTTAATCATATCACAAAGTCGGAGATTTCTTTTAATTTTTGGGGCCACACAAATATTTCTCAACATTTTATTAATATACTTTACGACAAAATTATTTACCTTTTTATATAATTATATTATAGTATGTATAATTATATATTTAATAATTATACGTAATGGAAATGTAAATATTGTCACATTTGCAAGTTTTTAATTTTCAACAATTTATTTAATTATTTATTCATTGTTATCTAAATTATTTAAACTTATATAGTAACAAAACTTTTCCATTCATGATTATCAAGAAGAAAAAGACGCAAGCTAAAACCAAAACTGAAAATAGTTTTGCTGGACATTACTAATAACAAGAACAACAAAACAAACAAACAACAAAACTACATATATATATAGGTACATGTTACATACATGAAATTCACGCCCAACCATAATAAAGTTTATGGATACAGGTAAAGGGTTTCAGGAATGGGTTTGATGTATGGAACTTGGAGAATGTTGTTCATCTCGCGTCGTTTAGCAAAACGTCTTACTAAACTTCCCTCGAGCATTGGAATGTCTACAACGATATGTGTGTATAAAGAGAATGCGATGATGACATATTTATCCCTCTATACAACATTAATATCACCTGGATGTTGTTTGGGGAATTAATGTGCCCATTTCCTAATTGTCACTCAAAATAACTAGCGGAATTTCAACAATTATATCAATAATTATTTTAACGATATAAAAAAGAATATAAAGATATTACTATTAATAATAATAATAATCAATAAATGCATAATCTAGTAATTAAATTGGATATTCTACCGATAATTATCTATCGATACAACTATCAATTAATCAAAGGTTATAAATAGATACAGTAGGTCGTAGATCATATCGTTGCTTATAATAATAAATAAAAAAAATTAATTATCGAATTACTGTATATAGGTATGTACATACATACACATACCTACATAGGTATTTGTGTAGAGAATTGAAAATAAATTTGCCTTTGTTAATTTTAATTTAATTAATTATTGTTGATCTAACGAATAATAAAACAATTGAAAATAAATGGAAAAAAATTGAAAAGCTTTTCATTCACAATATAAAATAAACAGTCTTCAAATTAATTCATTGAAAATAATATTTTAAATTAAAATCGAATATTTACTTTGTTTTAATAATATTATAAATCATCTACAGCAGGATCTTTACCTTTAAAGTACTTTTTAAGTTCTTTAGCAAATATCTGAGAAAACTGAAACCTACTACTTTATTTCATCAAAGTCCATTCTGATGAATTTCTTCTTATAGAAAACCACCCCTCTGTGTTCTTAATTACAAAAACCCACCTAGTCCCCCTGCCCCCGATTCCCTATCTATCTATACATATAGTACGATACTTCAATAATATACAGTGAAGCATTTTAAATGTTTCTACCCCATCATTTTACTTTTGATTTTCACGACTTAATCCGGACGTCTTGTTTTATATCTCTAACATTTGAAAACCTAATCTCTGTGTGGTCATTTTTTTTTTGTTCCAGTACAGATAATGGACTTTTATTAATGTATAAACTTAATAACTAGCTTTTGAGTCCGTTGCATATAGAATCCTCAATCAAATATTTAAGTCTTACAGTAATAATAATGGGGATGATGTTACCCTATTTCAAATCTACTAATATAACTCACCACGCAACAATGCATATACAAAAGAGGAGAAGACATACATACATACAACACTCTCTCTTCTCTTGGCCTCATAAAAATTCTACTAGTCAGATTGAAAAACCACCAACATATAAAACATACGTTTGTGACAAATTCTAAAATAATATACGATACCCAAAAGGGGGATGATTCTATAAAATACAAGAAAAAAACTTAAAATAAAAATAGGGTAGAAGTAAGAGCTTTTCTCAATATTGAAGTCGTAAATTCGATTTAGATGACCAATACAGATCGACTCCAGAAGTGGATTTGAATAAAAAGGAAAAAAGAACAACTTGAATTTTAGATCGAGCTTTACGTTTTACATATATTGGAATCAGTCTTTCAGTTCCTTTCTATTTCACGGTTTTGATAATTAATCCTTTGTAGGTATATTTAAACATGAGTGACAGTTTCCTCTTATATAACATATACATACAAACATAGGTATAAGCAACAATTTAAAAACGTATAGTTGTGATTTTTCAAAGAGAGCTTTGACGACGGTGTTTCAAGCTTTACCTTACCACATACACTCTCCTAGCTTTATAATGTTTACATGTGTCTATTACCTATGTGTATGTGTATAGGTATGTGTGTATCCATGTGTAACTAATATAAACAAAGCTTTTATACATTGCTAAACACCGCAACACCTCGAAATAGTCGTGTAATACTAAGACAGTGGACATCAAAGGGTTTATGTCTGGAGCGGTCAGTTTTCTACATAAACAAAGAGAGTCACTTTGACACCCTATAGCCAACTTGGACACCATAGACCGACTTTAATTAACGCCCTCTGTCGGTATGCCCTTTAAGATAGCTTTGATTCTTTACCTTGTGCCTATCTGTGTATGTGTGCGTGTTTGTTTCTATCACTCTATTACCTTACCACACCACCTTCTTCTATTTTCATCTACATATATGATATAGGTTTAAATTCTTTTTGCTTCTTACATTTTCCTGCTCAAAGTTCCTGTTGTTTATCTAAGCAAAACAGGGTACGTATGTTGTTTGACTAAAGTTACACATTGTATATACCTATAATGCAATTCTATCTTATAAATTCAACAGGAAAATATTAAAACAGAAGAGACAAAGCCTATACCTAGATTCCAAGTCAGAAGTAATAGGTTCAATGTGTGGAAGGAAAGCTGTCAAGTGACGGTTTTGTTCAAATTTACCACATGATTTGATTTCTTTCCTTTCCGAATTTTTATTTATTTTTTTATTTTTAATTTTTTTGAAAGACAAACCAATTTAATAATAATTTTAATTATGAGAAGTAAATATTTGCTTGAGATGATAATGTACGAACTTATTAATACAAATAATGTGTAAAACAATTAAAAACAAACTAATATACATTGTAAATATTTATCTCTGTATTTTTTTTTTGTTTTAATATTAAAAAACACAATGTATATGTATTCAACATGGAGTTTAAAGTACTCATATTTCACTGTCACTTAAAGCCAAACCTCCTTACCAATTAAGATAATAATTTTTTCCCTTCCACGTCTATTCTATCTATACCTACATACATATAACAAGACAAAGAAACGCCTACTTGTTTATTTAAATGTTTTATTGTTTTACTGTACCTGTTCAACAAATTTTTACAAATGAAATTCAATTTTTCTATATTCCCACTAAAAGAAAAAAAGATGGAAAAAAATATACAAGGTGAGGTGAGTAATGCATAATCGTCATAACTTTTTTATTTATGAAAATTTTGAGAAACGCCGAGACAGGTAACTTTTTATTTTTTCATTGATTAATTGTGACTAAGCCAAAACGACTCTACCAATTACCATTACGAAGAAATGACATCATCATCCATTTTTTTAAATGGCACCCCCAATTTTTTATTGCATTTTCAGGTAGCGCATATTTTTCTACATTCAGACATGCAAAAATATTACGGGGTTACATAAGAACATTTTTGAGAAAATTGCAAGATTTTCTGTCATCATTATATCCATGCATCCGCATAACATAAGAAAAACACAGCATCCTACCTATAATCATTTTTGTAAGCATTGATTTATTACTGGATCAAGTCTGCATATGTTAAATTTTTGACAAAATTATTAGCAAACATGGCGGACACAATTGTCAAAAATCAAATTACAAATTTTAATGTATTTGGGAGTCTTATTTGCATAAAAGTTGTTAAATACGTCATATATCCCTCCACCATGCTTAATGTTTTCCCTCCAGAAATAACCCCCTAATATTTTTGGACGTCTGGATGTAGAAAAATATGCCCTACCTGAAAATGCAATAAAAAATTAGG
>JAZBGW010001263.1:0-16592 GCA_037464815.1 Mylabris variabilis
ATTGTCCCTTATACATTGTTGCAAATAGTACTTTATAATAAATTACACTAAGTGATTCGAGCAAAGTGTACTTATTTAAAAGCTGTTACCTTGTAACGTATTGCTTCCACATAATTGTAATTAAAAACAATTAAATCAATATATTTTTATACACATACATATGTAGGTATAATTAGTAATGTATTTTGTATTGGAAAATTACAAAATTGATTATAAATTTTAATAAGTTTTCCATCAACAGTAGAACATTTAAAGATGCAGTTTTCGACAGCGACAGAGATTGACCACCAGGTCGATGCTCCCCTATTCCACTGTTGGCCCTGCATACTCACACAACTGCTGGCACTTTTTGCCAACAATTTCGTAGAAGTTAAACTATAGCCAGTTCTGTCACTCATTCGTAAAACAATCAGAAAACTAAACCAGATTCCATTCTTTTGCAAATAATGATTTTTGATATACAACTCCAGTTAGTGTTGGCTGGAAATTATCGTGTTTTTTTTCTGAGAAAAGACTCTTCAAAGGGAATTTAACAGAAATATTTTATTGCATTACAGTACAACTGTTATATACCTGATGTGTATTTATTATATGACTTCAAATTACAATATTTCGCCGCTTTCTAAAACATCTACCCTGTCTAGATATTGCTCTGTTGGCAACTAGGTATTTATGACCTTAATAACGGCTTTTATTGCTGGAAGCTGATCCGGACAGTCCCTTTATCCAATATTGGATGACAGGTAGTCTTGAAGAAATTTTTGACTTAAACACAATAATTGTCGTCGTCAGTTTTGTGTATATTTATCATATAATGTAGTTTGTAGATTATTTCACATAGAAAAATCAATATAAAATACGTTTTAATTCTAACAGTGAAATAACAAAAATTATGACCCAAAAAAGCCAACATAATTTATTATACATATGTAACGTCATTGTCTTAGCTTAATCTTGGCTTAACTGCTACAACGATTGTGAACAAAATAATAGCTGAATATATGAGAGACTTTTGACAAAAATAAATTTTATTATAAAAATTTTAGGAGAAAATTAACAAAATATTGCAACATCGAATTTATTCCTTTTTGTTTTTTGGTTGTTTCCATTCGCCTGGTATCTTCTAAATAATATTTAAAAATCGCGATTAACAATTGAATAAGATAAAGAAATTAAAACAACGTATTTATTGATGAGATTGACTGTTTTTTGGGAAGGTCAATATCCAGACATTTGTTAATATCTCAAATTCTTACTGCAATTTTGACCTAAATCTAGTAGAGCATGTCCGTCAAAAAAGTGGCAGCTTCCTTCGATTTATTCGAATTGATAAAATAAATATAGATATAAAATATACAGAATCTATTTGAAATAATGGAAACAAAATTGAATGTAGTTTTAATCCTTTAAAAATTATATAATAGATATATACTTAGGTGAGAATGTGTGACAATATTTTTTTAATTCGTCTGAATTGTTTGAATGAATTGGTCAGAGTTTAATAGGCACTGTAGTGACGGACAATATAATCAAAACAATTTGTAATTAACTAAATGGTATACGATTAGTCGTCTCTGATTAATGTAGAAACCAGCATTAAAACCACGTAATCGATGACTTGACTTGTTCTTGAAAATACTATCACGTACTACAGGGTAACTTAAATCTTGGATTATAGAGAATACATAGTCGTTTTTATGTAGGTAAATAATTATGTATATATATGTATATCAGAATATATAAATGGAAATACTTTTATTTGCGTAATGATGAAGCAGCTTATTTAATTCAAAAGACTAAGAATACAGGCTTAAAAAAAGACTTGAAGCATACAAATGCTTGTTATATACGGATTAAGGGAATTATGAGTCATGCAGATTTAGTTTAGATCTTCTTATATCTGAACTGGGATGTTTTGTAGAGAAAGTGCATTGTATTTGGGGGAGAATAGAAGAATATAACGATAGGGTTATAGTCATTGGTGGTGGTGGTGGTGGCGTATGAGAGAGAGATGGACAGTCGATGTTTTAACTTGCTAGTAGCTAGTGGCGGCTCGTCGAACGTCTGATAAATATGACGTTCAGGAATTCAGATGCTTTTTGACCCCACTTAACCCAGATTAAGAACGATCATAATGGACAGTCAAACGAACAGATTTGTACAAATACATATAACATTTGAATGTTGTAGTTGTTTTAGTTTATTATTTTTTAACAAAAAAAAGAAGGAATATCTAAAATTATTAAATATCATTAATTATTAATTCTATCTAACTGTTAATCATTTCTTAAAGTTCATGTAGTTGCATTGTAGTTATATTTATAAGATAGCTTAAGATTTAAGAGGATTATCTCTTACAGAGTCAGGCGTTGGCGTTGACAAGGACTTGTAAAACACCATCACCACCAACAACAACAACATCAATACCAACACCAGCCGTTACTGGACGGTCTAGTCGCGAATCGGCCGAAAGGGCCGCTACACCGCCAACAAATCGATCCCCATCTGCCTTAGACAGCAATGTTTCCCCACAATCTATTAAAGACGATTTTGAGGCATCTAAAACATCGACAGGTGAGAGAATATAATTCATATATCTGTATGTACTGAACATTGAAAATTTATGTAACTGGTGAAAAAAATAGCTATTTAAAATTATATTTTTTTGGGAAAACTAATTTATTATCGAGTAATTTATGGACAGGCCCCGTCTATAGGAGTTAAGAATTGTCCGGTCGCATTTAAGTACCACTGTACTAGGCTTATCCTCCATTGGTGAGGTTCACCGTCCGCGTTCAACTCCCCGATGCCCCTCGTGTCGGTCGGATTGAAGCGGATTGTGCGGCGTTAAGCAGATTATCTGCTCATGATTGATGAAACGGCTGCAACCCGGTACACCCCAAACCAAAAACATCCACCGATCAGGTATGCAGCCTTTGGCCCATATGCCATACAGATACATCGTCGGGATAGTAGCGAATACCATAGTAGGCTAGTTAAAGCTGGATTAAGGAAGGTAGGGAATTAGAGGAAGCTAGGATTAGAGGGACTCTGGCCTCCTCTCTCTTACTACTAGACGGGAAGTATGGGATTAAGCTTGTGTGCAGGATTAACATTCATGGGGGATCAAATATAAGAGAAAAATTGAAAATATAATTTTAAAATATTACTGTATGCATCTTCAATTGTCTTATATCACTCCATGTTATTTGAAATTGAAAAAACAATAAAAAAAACAGCGAACCATCATTCATGTTTGATAATACACACCACACTCAACTCGATCATAACGTTAATCTCTCGTTCATTTTTCATGTTATTGATACAAAAGTGAACAAATCAATAATACGATAAATTAAAAATCAAACAGAAATACCGCTTTTTGAATAGCCAAAATAGCTTTAGTAGGGCAAATATAGTTAAATATTACGTTTATTTGAATCTATGGAACGCAATGAAACAGTTAGAGTCGCTATAAAGGGGTGAGTATTTTGGTAGAAACAGTATATAAATCACCCGTTCGTTAAGAAAATCCTTTAGTAGATGGGTGTATAGGCGTATATCTTTCGTTAAAATTCATAATAAACGCATACATACATACTTACATATATATCTATCATATTTTCAGTAAATGATATTTATGAAATTATGAAATAGAAAGGAAAATCATTGATGTATTGTAAGACTAATGTATTTCTGGAAATTGACGATAACACGCACCAATAGCTAAACTTAATCCTTAACTGAATTAATCCGTATATTATTGGGATTAAGTAAGCGAGTCGAACAGGTTTATAGTTGTATTCATGGCGGGCAACTTCGGCGTGCGGCCTCAACATATCGGCAGATTAGCGGTCCGTCTGATCCAGGCTCAGCTAAGGCTTAAATGTCGCCAAGGTGATGTTCATCATCCTTTCATCAGTTTACAATCACAAGAACATCGATCAATTTAACAGTTGCTTAATATTATTATCATTATTATTATTATTGTTATTATAAATTATGTATTGGGAAAAAATGCAACAGAATTAAATCGTATACAGTATTCTTTTACGAATTTTATGTTTAACAATTAAAATGAGGAACTTTACAACTTTCTAGGTGGGTATTTATTTATCAAGTTTTGTGGGGTAGTTTTTATTTGCTTCTCAATTTATCAATTTCATCGTTTCTTGGAATAAAAATATTTTCTATGTTGAAAGCTTCTTTACTAAATAAGACACACATTATAGTGGGTATGCAACAAGAAAGAAACTGGGAGTGATTTGTGGCTTTTCAATTGAAAAATCGATCGTAACCTTCTTTTATTTTCCCAAAGTACTCTGCATTTCAGGTATCAAACAGGATGATTACAACATTGTTGTTTTCATTTTTTATTCACCATACATATATGCAGTATATCTATGTATTATATTATCAACCTGTGTATCTACATATGTACATATAACAATTGTGTAATACCTATATTATAAAATATAAATGTTTTTCATAAAATAAGTATATAGTTGAAAGAAAACGTTGCACGTGGTTGGTGCTGAGCTTTATCGGGTGAAAGATAGAGACAGTAGTCTGTAATCCTGTCGATAGTGCATAGTGCAGACCAGGGTGAATACTGTACTGTTTTGTACAACGGAAGAAGGAGATAGATGTGTGATTCGAAGAGATAAGCACGCACAGACGGATTAAAGGAATCCATGTGCAATTCGTGAGCAATGCACACAAGCTTGAATGTGGATATTCAGAACTTCGAACTGGATTGAAGGGGATCAACAGCGGAAGTAGATAAACGTCCGGCTGGGGAACGCGGGCGGATTACCGATACTGTGATAGTATACATCCGTCTAAGTACTGATATTTTACTTATTACAAATATTTTATATATGGTTTCATTACCATATTTTTATTAATAATAATAATATTAAGAAGAAGAAGAAGAACTAAGCACCAACAAAGAAATAATTAAAGCAACTTGATTTACTTTTATTCCAGTCGAACGGTAAAATGATTATTAATTTTATATGGCTTGTTATCAAAAATCCGCTTAACAGATGAGATTTTCTTTTGTTTCTCTTTATATTTTTCAATGCATCTCTTGTAATGCGAAAGCAACGATGAAAGATCTAAAAAAATGCTCGCTAATTTTATTATTTTTATAACCGTATTATTATTGTTTTAGAAATAATTAAGTGAAAATTTACAAGTTTTCCAATAAAAATCTCAAGACATTCGCCCAAGACCTCTATTTTATTTTTATAATAGTTTAAAATATGCGGATCAAGTATTTATTTTTTGTTTCAATAATTGTGGATTAAATAGCATCTATAGGCTAAGAAGAATAACTGTCTGTTTGAATACCACCTGTTGTTAATTTAACGACCTCAAAATCGAAATTTAATATCAAAATCTCTATAGAATTATCATATAAGATCCATCATAAAATACGACAGACAGTTGATTTATCCTGTTGAAATATTCTTGAAACAGTGTATAAGCAGTACTTTAAAGATGTTTCGCAATCCGAGTGGCTCCTTTAAATCCTTATCACAAATCCAGCATGAAATCGTATTAGCGCTCTAGCAGAACACAGGGCAGAGGACTTATTGTAAACAGTATTGCGGGTTCGAAGACCCTTCACACTCTCTAAACTGAACTTTACAGCCCTTTCCACGCCACCCATTCGACTCTTTACAAGTTACGCGAATTAAAACTTTAGACTAACAAGACTTAAGCTAATAAGAAAATGGATAGAAGTTAAGCTGTTGTGTAAGACGCTTTGGTCTGGCAATGTATGTACCAATGTTATGAAATATGTCTGTGGACGTTACTGTCACATTAATTAAATCATTTATAAAAATGCAATAATTTTCTATTTATCGTTCTATATTTGACTGTATATACATATATTGATTTTATGTCTACATATATGAATATAAAAATATCAAATTAAATTGATCTTGGTGGAGGATATTGTAAAAAATTTCTTAATCTTGTGTGAGAGGCTCTACAATCAGTCAGACGTCAATACACGGAAATGAAACAATAGAAGAATTAGACCGTTCAATAGTTAGTAGTTGATCAAGGAAGTAGTTGTTGACATAATCCTGATAGCGGTTGCTATCAAACTGTACGTTCAATTGGTCTTAACGCATAATTTTCTTTGAGTTAATTTTCATTATTTTTCCTATTTCACATACAAGTAATTAAATATAATTATTTAGAAAATATTGAATTAGAAATAGGTGGAATAGGGGCGTAAATGTGAGGGATCTAGGTCCTGACGTCCCTTTATTAGAATCGGTCTTATTATTTATAAGGTTGCATTATTGATCAACTGAGCTAGAACAAAGGACCGGAAGGCAATATGAACCCCAGTTAAGACGCTGGTCAGCCAGCCTGGATTAGAGCTAGTGGGATTAGCGACTAGTGGACTATACACAGCGCGGTAAGCCGACAGGATTAATGTCCGGGCCGGATCCTGGAGCCGGATCCCTGAGATTTAGAATTGAGTCCCGTCCGCAGCATCTGCATCGTAAGACCAAAATTCGCCTTAATAAAATTGAAAGTAACGAGACTTAGCAATTAAGACCTTTCAGTGTTTCGTATATCTGACGTCAATCAACAATGTGCTTTATATGGGAGTTGGAAGCTTTAACCAACTAATCCTTAAGACGCGCGCGGCTAGCTAGGTCTAAGTTGGTTCAGTTAAAGCACAGTAGTATGCAGAAAATCATCTTAACCTAACAAGATTATCGTAGACGAGACGACCAACAAGACTAATACTACTACCACCACCATTACCACCACACTAGTACTAGTCTTATGTTAGTTTATTACCTATGCTTTCTATTATTACTATGAATGTATATATATATATACATGCAGTTTCATACCCCTTACCACCTTGATGATCATCGATAACGCTTTTACATCAGGTCTTAACGTTTTCAAAACGACAAACTTTCCCATCTCTCGAGGTGAAAAGGAAATGAAGAAATCTTTTACTCTAACACCATATTCAATGTCATCTCTACTCTACTGCTACTATCAATTGATCTGCCTGTCTTTCTTATCAGTGGATACTTTTCCGCTTTACACGTTCCCATTAAATTTTGTACGGCTGAACTAATTCTGTCCTCGACTATCGCGCGATCATCTGTCGTGTTGCTCCCTTCAACTAACGCTACTTTACTTACCTATTTATCTTTGCATCGTGACGCTACTTTTTATACATTTTGACACTGACAAGTTTTACATCATTTACCAAGTAAATCAAAATTCAACAATCTCTTTATCCAAATTATAATCTATTTCTTTTATACCCTATTTTATTATAACCATTAAGTAGGTATTAGTTAATACATAGTATAGTAACAAATTTATTTAAACTTTCAAACAGAGAATAATCAAATTAAAATGTGTAATAAATAGTTATTGTTGATGATGATGATCAAGATGTTGATGATAATAATAAAGATTATATTGTGGTGGTTTTGTTGTAGCTTTGGTTTCAGCATTTGGAAATATTTAATAGAATTTTATTTGTTTACAGCGAAATCTCTACCTGTTCACTGTATTGTGGAGGCAATTTGTACGTTAGATGAGAATCGAAATTCACAACATGGTGTTTGGCGACGGCGTCCAATGATTGAAACAGATAGTTTTGTTATAATACCTGTTGGTACACCGTTCCATAGTTTGGTACAAGCGGCATTATTACGACTAGGATATTCAGCGGACAGTGCTGCTGCAGCTAAAGGATCTGTTGTTATAAAAAATTGGAAATCGTTAAGTTTCGAACAAATCTCTGATGATCCTTTAGTAACTGTTGGCGATATATTAGGTGAATTAACAACAATTGCAACATTACGAATACAAGTATTTAGAGGACGGTCTGGAAATTTTTCTGATATTAAAGATAAACTATTAAGATTCCTTTTAATGCAATCACATGGGTTATTATTATCATCCGGCTGTCCATTAGATGAGGTATGTTGTATTTTATTTATTTTAAATTTTTCTTGTTTTGTTTTGTTTATTATTTTATATTTAGTTTGAACATTTAGTTTGAACATGCTTTTCGAAGGAAACGGTTATGAGACGCTCGTCTTAAGAATTAAACGGGAATGAATGTATTAAGGGTGCAGAGAATAGCAGTAACCTCGCTTTTAATAAGATTATGTAGCATTATTTCATGGTATTAATGAGATCAAAAGCCTTCTACATCCTACAGCACGAAGTAGATCTAAACCCCCACCCCGTCAACAATGTCGTTTCTCTTCTTCTTCAATTGATAAAATACAACAAAACACTTAGTGTAGAGGGATGAGTCATGTTTAGAACCCGTTTCTATTTATTAGAGACGGATTATAGACGTACAACCTCATTCAGAGAGTTTAGCGGTTCTTGATCCTTGTCCACAAAGCAAGCTCTATTTCAAAAATAAGTACATATAGAGAGAAAGCATTCGGCTAGCGACAACTGCGGCTTATAAATCATAACACTTGCGCCTTTCATTTAAATCTAGCTGAACCTTAGATAAATCCGGGAAAACATGGCTTCGAACGTCTGTTGTTAAGTACCCTAATCTCACCCTAAAAACCCCCATATGCAAAGACTGGTCTAAAATTTACATTTCATACAAACTCATACAGTATCGTTCATAATTACATCACATTCACTATTTTGTTAATCTGGATATATGAAATTATTATCTAAATTATAATAAGCGATTATCCTGGTCATCATCTATATACATATACATACGTATTATGAAAATAATAACAATATATACGTAGAATCTATTAATATTATTAGATTTACATATGTATGTATATATGTGAAAAAGAAAGGTATAATTTGTATTTTTCAGATTCTTCTTTCGCAAATCTGTCGTACATCATCAAATGGAATCCCAATACCGGAAATATCTGAAGAAATTCGTAGAAAATTCGACCAATGGTGGTCAACTCAATTTAGTCCACATTCTCCGGTTGCACGTTCCCAATTTAGTGGTTCATTTACCAATCAATATCCAGTACCTCCACAATCTTCAAAGACAAATACAGAACGTCCAGTGTCTGATACAATACAACATCCTGCAATACAAACAGTTCATAGTCAATTTCCAACACAAAAAACTCGTATGAGAACCAGTTTTGATCCTGAATTAGAATTACCAAAATTACAAAGATGGTTCACTGAGAATCAGCATCCTAGTCGACAACAAATTCAGCAATATGTTAAAGAATTAAATAATTTAGAATCGAGAAGGGGACGGAAACCTTTAGATGTAAATAATGTGGTGTATTGGTTTAAGAATGCTCGAGCAGCGCAAAAACGGGCCGAAATTAGAAACGTTACACCGGGATTACCGTGTCATTTAACAATGAACGGTTATAATAATAACCATAGTCCAACTAATAGTACTGGATTTTTAATTGGCGATAATTATTTAAATTCGGAAAAATTAAACGATCATAGATTAAAACAGAATCTACTATCGAGACGTGGTCCACAAACATCTCATACATCAGATGAATTCTCAAATGCTGGATCTGATTTGGATGATGATGATATAAATGAGATTCAACCACCTAGTCCATCAGTGCCGCTTTCATTGACAATTCAAAAAAAACACGATTCAAGGGAGAATAGTCCGCGGTCGTCTACTACACCACCACCACCACCACCACCACCACCACCACCACCGCCACCACCACAACCATTACCACCACCGTCACAGTCACAACCACCGACATTGCAACCAACTAATTTGCAAGTAAGTCTATTATCGATTCGACTTATAATTGCAATATTATTCTAGTAATTTTTACAGATTGACATTTGTAAACAGGAACCGAAAGATGAACCGATCAATTATCATTCACCTAGTAGTGGCCACCTCAATAATAATAATAATAACAATAATAAAATTAATTTATCAGATGTGGATGAAGATGATAATGATAACGATAACGATAATGATAATCAAAGTCATATAGGGAATAGTAATTTAAATAGTCCAGCATCTAGGTCACTGTCGCAACGTTATTGTAATTCACCTGATGTTGAAGCACCATTATTACCGCGTGTACCTGGTGATGGTATTGAACGATTAGCTGCTGGTTTTCCTCTTGTGCCAAATTCTATGTTTAGCCATAGTATTATGTATATGAGCCATTATATACCTGGATTATCTCATACAACAACATCCCCACCTGGTTCTAGTGCATTAAGTATGTCCGGTTTAACAGCCGATGAAAGAAGAAAACGTAATCGTACATTTATCGATCCTGTTACTGAAGTACCAAGATTAGAACAATGGTTCTCATTAAATACACATCCATCACATAATTTAATATTAAAATATACAGAAGAATTAAATTGTATGCCTTATCGACAGAAATTTCCAAGATTAGAACCGAAAAACGTACAATTCTGGTTTAAAAATCGTAGAGCTAAATGTAAAAGATTGAAAATGTCGTTGTTTGATAATCAACCAGGTGGACAATATCATCATAGCGATCGTGATTAATAATAATAATAATAATAATAATTGTTATTATAATTTTTTTTCGATATTCGGATGTGATTACTTCTGATATTGTACTTAGACTGGTATATTATTGAATTTTATTTGTTATAGTTCGCTAATAAAACAATAAAATTTTTAATAGGGTTGTCAATAATTGGACAATAAATGTTGCGCTCTCTTTATTGTCTGTTTAACCTGAATAATAATAATCATAATAGTTATTATATTGATTATAATCTATCGTGATAATTTCCTTTTATAATTAGATATACAACCAGTTTAACACGTGTGATTTAAAGTTAAGTTTCTTATATCTACCCTTTTGAAAATTTTATGGTGCATGTTGAATTTATGATAAATAATTGTACCAAAGATTGTTGAAGAGATTTATAATGTTCATTTTTCTTAATTACTAATAATAATGATGATGATGATGATGATGATGACGATGAAGAGAAATTGTACACAAAGCTCATGTTGATATATACTGTTCTATATTCTCATTAACTGTCGTGTTGTATCCTGTGACCATGTCGATGTGAAGCAATGTCTTAAAAAATGTTAATAATGATTTCCATTTTTTCTTTGCCGTGATTTTTGTTCAATTATCATAATTATTCTAAATATGTATGCAGATAAATAAATAAAAATGATGATAATAAAAAAAATGCCCATATACTAGCAGAATATTTCATTATCCTTTGACCATTATTATTGCCTCTCTATTTCTATTTAGTCCCTTTAAATGGATAAGGGAGACTGAATGTTGTATTGAAGGGTACATCAGAACAGAGTGTGAAATAGAGAGCAGGTTGTATGTCTTTCAGATGTCTCAATTCATTAGATCAGATAGGTTACAATGTTGTGGGGTGTGGGACAATGAGCTCGTCAACGTGCAAGTTTCCAAGTCTCCAGGAAACCAAAGGCAACCAATGATAATCTATGTCAGTCTTTTCAGATAACGTTGTCCGTTTTAACAACATATTAAATATCCAACTCGTCTTCTATATAAATATATACCTATACCTAGTTGCGCACATAGATTTATTATTATAAATTTAAATATACGTAAATATAAATACGGTAATGTTTACCGCTTAATATTGGATAATATTGTATTTTCTTTTCTTATAGAGAAATTCTAAAATTATACAGGTATCAGACAAGTTAATTTTAAGCATTTTTAATTGGGAAAATCGGATTGGCTTCATTATCCCTATTCGAAATATAAGACAATCTGTAAGAACATTCACTAGGAACAACATCGTCGTTGCAATAAAGCAATGACGTAAAACAAAGCATTATTTAATAATTCCGATTTTATGCACAAATGAATTATTTAAGTCTTTTGTTGATATTACAAATTCAAAATTATAATGATTACAGGTACTGTAGACAGGTAGGGGGGTGTATATATTATATATAAAATCGGTAAGCTCAACAGTTTGTGTTTTTTTTTTGTACTTGTTCTTCCCTTTTGTATTCGGTATAAAGCTACTTTATTAAGTTGCTATAGTAGCGAAATGAATGCAAGTTAAAAACTTATAAGACGGTAAAATAAAAATAAAGGGAACGTTAATCAAATCAACAATTAAATGGTAATATTCATTTCAAGTTGATTAAGGGATGATCTCAGCGGGCACCATTTAAAACTCTTTTATCATATGTATTATAGTAGATAGGTAGGTACTATTTCAACTTTCCGCCTCGGTTATGAATAATAAATACTGATATAGAACGTAATCTCAGCCTGAGCGCCTTTAGCGAAATGCATATTCTCCGTCGGGGAACAGCTACTTATCAGCTCGCTGCTAAATTAAAGATAAAAAATATACTGTCACGTCCATTCTGAGTTGGCTTATTCAATTTCCATCTCCTATCCGTGGGGCGCAGACCGTCGAGAGATATGTGGGACTAAGATGAAGACAGGCGTATACAGCAAATCCTCACCGCATCTCCTGATCACGTTCTTAAAGGCCCGACTTGTGATCCGATTAACTCTACGACGCCACCGTCGCAATCTCTGTAATGATAAAAATGGCAATAAAAATTAGGGATAATGGGACGACGGTGTAGTGGGGTTGAAATTTCGTCGTGATGTCACCGCACAAGATAAGAAGAAAGAATAAAATTAAACGAAATGATCGATTATAGAAACAAGACTCAATTTAAATTTAAAATCATTTAAGTATTGACTTTGGATAAAACTTTCCGCACTCTTACCAAGCTTATCCTTAGTAAGTGGAAAGTGCGGTTCCCATCGAATCCACTTACGCTTACTAGTGACGGTGTTGTGGAAAGGACAATTTTCTTCTGTTTCGTCTCCTTCTCATTCTTACATCTTTATTCATGATAGGTACTTGTGTGTGTATCTAATATATAAGTTTCATACCCTATTACCGTTTACGTTTCACAACGGAGATTCCTAGAAATGTCAATGCTTCTTAAGTTCAGTTCAACTGTTGAATTCGGAAATCGTACATATGGGAACCACCGGTTTTGTTATTGGATACATACGTTATACCTAGGTAGGTACTATAAATGATGGCATCACATCACAATAACGAGAATGTTGCAACTTGGATTCAACATAGGTAGATATAAATACGAATAATAGATGGTAGGTATTCAATTTGTTTAAATCACCGTAAACACCTTCGAGGTGCAAATTAATCCTTAAATTGAACAAAAATATCACAATTCAAACTTGAATAATTCCATGTAAACAATGTTATAAAACATATCTACACACCCATTAACAATACACTACTTTTATCAAGGTAATTAATCCTGTTTGTTTGTGTTAGAATATAATTGAATATAATAGAAACAAAATAAAAAATGTTGTTTTTTTTTCTTGGTTTATATCTATGTATGTAGATATATTTATAAATAAAGCAATAATAACAATATCAGTTAAGTAGATATAAGGAAAACGGAACAAAAATACAAATGAATTCAACGACATTCCCAAGCAAACGCTGATAACCCATCCCGCATGGGTTTTATTAAATGAAATAAGACGAATACGTCGTTATCATTGATGATTGCCAACCAACGGACTACTTTGGCAGCTTTCATTTTTCAGAATTAATTTCCTGTCGGTATTCTTTAAGAAGAAGAAAAAAAGGGGGAGACAAGCATACAGTGCATCCCAGCTAACCGCATATTGTTTGCCACATAGCTAATAAGAAAAATTCTAACTGTCGTTACGGGACATAGGGATGCCTATCAGAAGTATATCTGTGTCGAGAAATTTAATTAAAATTCAATCAGAACGTAACGCTCTGGCATTTATCAGAGTGTTATCTTATTCAAGCTCTGCCTAAGAAAACATTTTAAAATAGTGAATTGTCAGTATCTGCATTGCCACCCGATAAAATTATGTGTCTTAAATGGAACAAGCAAAGTATGTTTACAAGATAAAACTGCTGTTTTCGACATTTATTCGTTTATGTCCTGTGAATATTAGGTTCATTCATAATTGTAACATTTTACCACCTTAATTTCCTAAATACTGATAACGTCACAAATGAACGGTTCATTTTTTCTCTCACCTGTACATCATTGTTTGGATTAATATTTCGGAAAGTAAATTTATTGACAATACAAAATCTATTATTAAATTATTATTATTATTAATTTATTTGGTCATTTTATAGATAACATTAATGATATGTAGATATTTCTTTCAAAGGAATATACATACTTACTGTTAGGTACACACATACATATGTAGGTATGTGTGTACATATGTATCGTTATCTAGAAACTGGAGGATGCTTATTTGAAATAATCAAGGATGATATAAGGGTCTTGTTATGATTGGAATAAAATACATTTGAATATGTTTAGTATAAAAGAAAATCACGGTATAAAAGTGTTCCGTTTGATGTTTTATGTCTGTCCTTAAATAATTCTGTTCACTTTAAAACGAGTCAACGAACGAAACACGTAAACGGCTTGGTTCTCTTGCTTGGCACATAGGCAACTCTGATAACGTCGTAACAGCATATAAAGCTCTCATAGAAAATGAAATATGCTTGTCTTTGTCGCGGGCGCACGCTAAAAATGATATATGCAGTTGAGTATTATTTCGTAGCGAGGTTAGACTTAGCTTCGGTATCTCTTTTGCTGTGTTTAATGGTTATTGCCGATTGCGCACCGTCGTATATGAGAGATTAACGCAGATACGAAATAAAATATGATGATACTTATGCTCGTTCAAACGCCCCGTAGCTACTAACGGGTGGACGTAACGTAATGGTAAAACGGGGATGGTATGTTTGTATAACAACACACCTGGTTCATTTACCATCTTCGACTAGCGTATTCCTATAACAATCCAAAGATGCATGGCCTATAGAATCTTAATTAATTTCGTAGCGGTAATCTCGACCAATTAAATGGCAATTTCTTGGCAAACATAAAGGATTTTTGTGAGGTACGTTAAGGAATGAAATGGAACTGGGAAATACCGCAATAATTCATCTATCCTATAAGATTACTGATCTTTAATCCCCTTCCTTTCCCATTCCTCTTTCTTCTTCTTCTTCTTCTTCTTCCTCAACTTCTTCTTCTTATTCTCTCTTTAGCGAGTCGCACACTTCTAAAAGTTGAGATTTACGGCGTTGTTGGAATTATATTGTTGGCTTGCACAGCAGCGCGCGAACGGTGCTGCAGTTAGCTAGGAATTATTATGATATATCTAGACGAAATCGCTACCACCTAGTAAAAGGCATCATCATCATTAGATAGAGAGGAATGCTGTACGAGCTTATCTGAACTGTTCCGACGGGGCAGCCGGCTGGCTGGCTGGCTACGAAGAACGCCGGCATTACGTTAGATAGGGTGGATATAAAATATGGCGTCCTTTCATGAATCTTATTAAGATATCCGTAACACCCAACGATACCGAGTTATGCGCACCGGAGAGAGACACGCGTTCGCGAACTTATGAAGAAAGGAGTAGGTGTATAATCCTTATAGCTACACCGCTATATATCATAACTAAGTCCTGTAAGGAAAACAGGATAGATATTTATAAGTTACGAGCATCTCCCGCGGACTGTTTATTTAACTCAATAATCGTTTATCACACTGATCAACGTACGTATATATACAAACATAACCCGGTTTCATTCAATCACCTAATCTGTCCTATCGCACACTAACCAGACGATCCAAGACTTCTTTTACTTAAAAAAAAAAAACACACCACCAAACAACCACTAACAACTGTCCACTATTTGTGCGATAAGTAAAGAGTTTGGTCAGTTTTCATTAGAAAAAAAAAACAAGAATCTCTTTTCTACTAACACGTATACGTGTATTTATAAAGCTCCCATGTCACTAATAAAACTAATTAGTGTCTAATAGGGATTTAGAGAAACGCTCAAGTACTAGATGTCCCATAAATCGATATAAGGCGTCTTGGAACTGTAAGAGGTAGTCAGCTACCGATAATCCGGACATCGCATAAATATGATCAAGTGTGAAGCTGGGGCCGTAAGTATTAAGCTGAGCTTATAGTTTGGCGTGTCCCTTGTGGGTAGCTGAGACGGTAGGCGGGTGCGAAAAACGATCGCTCACCAAACTTTACTGAAATGTTAAGCATCTCCTTATTGATTCCGAATTAACTTTATACTTTAGTTTCCAAATATTAAAATATATTAAAAATAGAGTCTAAATAAATATATGTATTCTATATATTAAATTTGAAAATCACTTTTCATGGAATGAGGACAAGACGAAACGAGGTTTTAAATTTGGATGAACCATGCAACAGGTTAGGAAGGGTGGCCCGGCTCAGGATCAGCACTGCGGAAAAGATTAATTTCACGAAACCGTATCTAACGAATAGTGAGCTCTGGTCGACACTCTAAATACGGGTAATTGGCCATTAAGGGGTTATTTTATGCTTGACGCACTGCTTGAAAATGGTGTGTATGCGGTCAGATAGGCATGCCAACACCACAATCACAACTTCTAAGTACAAATGTGGACATTGCTCTCTTGACATGATTTAGACTTTGTTAATAATAATTAGTTTGAAAGC
>JAZBGW010001264.1:0-12909 GCA_037464815.1 Mylabris variabilis
CAAAAAACGCTGGTTTCAGACAAAGTCGCAATTTTCAAAAATGAGCTAAGCACACAAAACAACTGAGAATGACTCGGAGACTCTCCTAATGTTGATTTTTTCGTTGTTCTCCATTATATCCTAGAAAAAATGAGAAACATTCCAAAATACGAAAGAAAAAAAAACAATGTTAGAAGGCAGGGGAAATCTCAGCCCCTCCCCTCGCAACAAAAGGACCCCTCTACTCATTAGTATATTACTTAATGACTTACCTAGAGCTTGAAGGTAAATCATTGATTAAGAAACATTTATTATCAAGATAAGAGATTTCAACAAAATATATTTAAACTTTGTTGAGTCCCTTTAACACTGGGCCACCCCAGGGTTGCGGGGGTGTACTTTACGCCACTGTTGGGACAATCTCCGAGTCATTCTTAGTCGTTTTGCGTGTTTATCTCGTTTTTTAAAATCGTTACATTCTTACAAACGAACCTTTTTTGACCTACTTCCAAACGAACTACGGGGCTCTAGTTTCGCTAAAATGAGCTCCAAGGACTACCCTATAAATTCTTGCAATGTTTTTCGAATCACTCGACAAATAGTGGGATTTTCCATAAGAACTTTCGGCAGATGTGAGTAACCCTGTATTATTTTGATGGAAACAGCCGAGTTGTATACTCCCAGGCGGGACAGCCTGTATATGTTACTTAGATGTAATACTAAAAAAATCAAATAGTGATGGGCCTCTAAAACAAATGGACCTTAGCATTGCCTAACCTTTCTTGTCGATAGTTACGCCACTGGTTTTGACGAAAAAAAAATAACATTTTTTTCTTCCAGGTTTATGGTACAGGTGAACAGACGCGTTCCTTTCAATATGTCTCCGATTTAGTCGACGGTATGATTGCTTTAATGAATTCAAACTATACACTACCAGTGAATTTAGGAAATCCTGTAGAGCATACAATTAACGGTATTTCCTCTGTAATAATTCAAAATATTCTCTAATATTACAATGACTCTCTGTTTAATTATGTTTTAAAGAATTCGCTTCAATAATTAAAGATTTAGTAGGTGGCCGAAGTAAAATCAAACATCAAGCTGGCGTCGAAGATGATCCACAACGACGCCGTCCTGATATAACTCGTGCTAATGATATTTTAAATTGGCAACCAAAAGTCGATTTAATTATTGGTTTACAGAAGACTGTTGATTATTTTCGACAAGAATTACGACGTTTCAAACATTCACATCGAAATAAATTTGTACCAGAGGGAAGACGTAAATAAATCGGCGGTGATTTTTTGAATTTCCCGCCTTTGAACCTGACTCAAAAAACAAACACCCTAGCAAATCACACCGAAAAACCCTTGCACTATTATTAATCCGAATATGAACTTGTATCAAATAAAAATAATTGAAATGAATATGAACGTACGAAAACACCTAAAAATACTGAAATATTGTACAATTTTAATATGAAAATCTAGGGTGATAATTTTCCATGTTGTGTCAACACTGCTGTCAATCTGACTTGGACCAATCAGATTAGCACACGAAACAATCACTATTTAAAATAATGTATAAGACAAAGATCGGTATATAAGAAGAACGATATGTATTTGACAAATGTTCGGTGTTATGTATGATTAAGATTTAAATTAATTTATATCTAATTAAAAATGTTGAATACTGCAAATATACCAAATATTATCGATATAAATAACAAAAATATTCTACTTAAATTAACACCGTATTTAGTACTATTAATATTAGAAATTTTCATTGATGGTAAGATGGTCGAATTAACCTTAAATTATATGAGAAAATTTATCATATTTTTATCTGTTACAGTATCCGAATGTGTGAATCAAGCTGAAATCGATCGACATTTAGAGCTAGGTAAACAATACTTAGCTAGGGGTCAATTAGCAGATGCTCTAAGTCATTATCATTCAGCTGTTGGTAAAATTGTATTAATCAACAATTATTTTGATTTCTAATTAGAACAATTCCAGATGCTGATCCAAACAATTATTTAACATTATTTAAACGTGGCACTGTTTATTTAGCATTAGGTAAAGCAAAGAATGCAATTAGTGATTTCGATCGCGTATTAGAGATGAAACCAGATTTTATAGCGGCTCGAATCAGTCGTGGTAATATTCATTTTAAACAAGCGAATTTTGATTTAGCCCAACTGGATTTCTATAATGTTGTAAGTATCACAGATAAAACCATCATATCAGTGTTTTAATTGTTGTTTTGTCAACAGTTGAAAATTGATCCATACAATCAAGAAGCAAACGATTTGATAACACGTATAGATCCGGCAAAAGAGCATCTAAGTTTAGCTAAATACTATTATGGTAATAACGATTATGCAAGTGCAATTATTTATTTAACACAAATTATTGAATCGTGTCCATGGTCACCGGATTTATATGAATTAAGATCGGATATGTATCTAGAAAGTGGTGATGAATTATCAGCAATCAATGATATAAAATCATCAACAAAACTGCAAAGTGACAATACTGATGGTTATTTGAAATTATCGAAATTATTGTACAAGATTGGTCATGCAACTGAGGCATTAAAATCAATACGTGAATGTTTAAAATTAGATCCAGAACATAAAGATTGTTTTCCTTTCTATAAAAAGATTAAAAAAATTGAAAAATCATTAACAGAAGCTGAAAATTCACTAGAGAATAAAAATTATGATGAATGTATTGAAAATGGTTTAAAAGTTTTAAAAAATGAACAAGAAGTTGTTAATATTATTTACGAAGCTAAACGTTTATTATGCTCATGTTATGTAAATAATGAACAATCACAGGAAGCTATCAATATTTGTACAGAAGCTTTAACAATTAATGAAGATCCAAATATTTATTGTGATCGTGCTGAAGCTTATCTACAATCTGAATTATACGATGATGCTATTAGTGATTACAAAGCAGCATTACAGATTAATCAGCATTTCGAGCGTGCTAAAGATGGATTATCGAAAGCTGAAAATCGACAAAAATTATCCGAACGTCGTGATTATTATAAAATTCTAGATGTGAAACGTACAGCAACAAAACGTGATATAATTAAAGCTTATAGGAAAATGGCACAAAAATGGCATCCTGATAATTATCAAAATGATGAGAAAATGAAGAAAATTGCTGAAAAGAAATTTATTGATATTGCTGCAGCAAAAGAAGTACTAACTGATGAAGAGAAACGTCGACAGTTTGATAATGGTGAAGATCCTTTAGATCCAGAATCTGGACGTAATAATATGCATAATTTTCAACATTTTCACGCTTATCATGGTAGTCCGTTCCAATTTAGATTCCATTTTAATTAACAAATTAAAAAAAAGAAAATATTGTGCTTTAGTACAAATAATTATTTGAGTGATTTGTGAACTTTATTCTGTGTAAAGACGTAAAGCAATTGAACTGATATCATGTACATTCTACCAAGAATTCTTATTGTACATATTTTTATTAAAGTAATAATATTAATTAATAAATTGTTTATATTTTGTTGTCCACGTTTAAATTTTTAGGTTTTGTTGCATTGGCCAACCTGAATAATTAGTGTATTTATCACTAGAAAGTTGGTGAAAATTATATCACTAACGACGGAACAATACATTAGTTGGTCAAGGACTACTCTAACGTACTAGAATGAACTTATGTTAACACTATAAATTATAGTACTTTGATAAACAAATTTGCGGAGAATATTTTCCAGAAGATTACAATAATTTTCATAAAAACATTAAAACATTTATATTTAAAATTCCGTTGGATGACGTCATGGACAGTTTGACAGCAATTGTGGATTGTGCGCTGCTTTTTGACGATATACGCCATAGCTGCTTCTAGGGATTTTAATTCTCCTTTAGTTCTTTTTTAGTGACGTTTAATTCCGGTAAGTGTCGAACTGTGTTGTTTTCTTTAATTTTTGTAAATTATTCGTGAAAATTCTCAAAAATATTCACAAATTTCTTTAATTAACAAATTTCTTTAAATTCTTGTGAATAAAAATGATGAATTTTTATTGAAGCGATTAGGATGATTATCGATAAAAAATTAAAGGTTATGTTCACATGTAGTTTTGTTATTTTCAGCAATGGCTTCAAAGAAAGCGGATTCTAAGCAACAGCAGCAGCCGCAACAACAAACCCAAACTCAACCGAATTCTGCAGAAAAACAAAAAGTCCATAGACGTCCATTTAAACGACACGGTCGTTTATATGCTAAAGCCATATTTACTGGTTATAAACGTGGACTACGTAACCAACATGAGAATACGGCTTTATTGAAAATCGAAGGTGCATCAACGAAAACAGACAGTTGGTTCTACGTTGGTAAAAAATGTGTTTATGTTTATAAAGCAAAGAACAAGACCTGTGTTCCTGGTAAACCGAAATCGGTGAAAACTAACGTACGTGCTATTTGGGGTAAAGTGACACGGCCACATGGCACCAGTGGAGCTGTACGTGCTAAATTTAAGAGAAATCTACCAGCTAAAGCGATGGGCCATCGTATTCGCATTGTAAGTAAACCAGCTAATTATCAATTTTGAAATTTTAGGCAAAAAATCGATATGATGCTTAGACATTTGAAACCTGAATTAAACAAATTGAGGATAAATCCTTACTGATAAAAGTGTTTTTATAGTTGTTGTAGACGAAAATTGTAAATTTGTAACTAATTAGTATCATCTTTTTAATTTCAGATGCTGTATCCATCAAGGATTTAGTGACAACTTTTTTGTAAAATAAGTTAAGAAAAATAAATCAATTATATTGATTATTATTTGGGCCGTAATTATTGACCCATCATTCAAACATTTCAAGCCGTATCCAAAAATCCCGTCTTTAAATTCTGTTTAAACACAAAGAAGTGTACGAACATAAAACTAAATTTCAGATACGAATATAAATTACAAGAGATCAAGAAATTGTTTTTCTTAAATGTATTATTGGTTGTCTAAGTATTTGCGATCAACAAGAGAAATTCCAATCAGCTACCTGCCGTACAGGTATGTGCTACCTTTCGTCTTATATAAACCCAGCAAAGACGTATAAAGATAAACAACTACGACTTACGTTCAATTTCCATTCACTATTACAATAAACTTTAAGTTATTCTGTTATGTACGTATGTCTTAGTTTGAATACAAAGAATTTCAACATTTCTTGGTAAGGTGTGTTTTGTTGTTTTCTCCACCTATAATGTGTGTTTCATTTATTATTGTTAATGAATATTAATTGACGTAAATTGAAACTTCTTTGTTATTATCTAATAGTTGTTGAATTTGCTTAAATTATATCTTCATTCATTTTAATGAATAATTATTTAATAAAATTAGAATATTTATAAATTGTTGACAACGAGGAAGTGAATCAAGTCGGAATTGTTGCGGTACTTTTATTAAAACATATCGTTCTCTATAGACATATTATAATGGTAAGATAATTATTGTTATTTAATTATAACATTTTAACTAGACAATCGTAATGTTTTAATAATTGTTGGGGAAGACCCACTTTTAACCAATCAACTTGTGTGAAATCAAACTTAAAATAAATATAATTGGACCGGTTCTTTAAGTGGGGCATTATCTCTTCGTCTGTTCTTTTTTGTTACATTAATCAAAAGTCATATAATGAGGTATAACGTCCTTCAATGCATGCAATCCTTTGAAATGAATCTGAACTTGTTCTTAGATCATTGCTATGATTTATAAACGTATCGATTTTTGTATAAATGATTCATATTCTCCGTACTAGTGGTGGTTATGTTGCTTTAATCTACTGTAATAGAGTTAATTGTGTGTGTAGGTGGACTAGTCACCTTTTTTTTGACCCTAAACGTTTTTAATGGCAGTTCGCTGTTGGACATTTCCGGAAAATTCTTAAGTCTTGCTGTAACATAATAATAACTTTCTATTATTTTCCTTTTGTTGTTTAATTAGCTGTACATGATATGATTAGTTTAAATTCCGATAAGTAGAAAATCAATCAATTTAGAGAGTGAACGGTTAATAAACTTAACAAGTTATCTGGGACATCCTGTATTGTTGCTGTATACATTATAGGTACGGTTTGTAAATTATTTAGTAAAATAATACGTTTAGATATTAATCAATTCCGGTCAAGTTGCAGGTGAAAGTGAAATAATTCTCTTGTAATTTTTTCAACTTGTCTATAATGAATAATCGGACAGACTATAACTGGAGAAGAAAAAATGATGTAAAAAGTCCAATGAACTATTCTTATTTTTCTAAAATTAATTCTTCTCTAATTTTATTCATTGCAATCAATATTTTCGCAAAATATTATTCAGGATATATCCGGCTTCATTAAATTAATTTTAATTTCGTCATTGGAAATGTCTTATTTTCCATTAATTTCGATTGTTCAGTTTGAATTGACATAATCAACTAATTATTATTATTATTATTAATGGATTCTAATTTATGATTACACGGCATCTAATTTAAATTTGAAATTTTCGCGTAATTTTGTTCAAGTATTTACATTTTTTTTAATTAATTGTTAAACAATATTAATGTAAATATTGATATACATATCATAAAATTCGAACGTAAATCTGTGTTTAGATTTAATAAAAAATCAACAATATGCACCTGATATTTTTGGTTGTTCCGTCTATTGTTCCATAAAAGACGAAATTACCCACCTATATATAGAACAAATGTGTTAAAATAATAATAATAAATTCAACAAATAACGTTATTATCGATTATATTACTGTAGGATAATTATGAAGACATTATGTAAACTAACAAACAATTTTAATTAGATTTAATGATGACACTCAATTATAATTAATTATTGACGATTTTGTTAAAAGAAAATAAAATGTACTCTTCTAAGATGTATCATTAATATTTTTGTTAATTAACAAATAATTGGTATTTACGTTAACACGTGTAGCTGGAAAATGGCCAAAATGAACAACAGATTACAGTTCAATAATTGTTGAACATATACTTCATCTAATCTAACTTGACTGTGTGAGAAAATTTCTCTAATCGCTCTCTTAATTATATGAAATTTTTTTTCTACTTTTGTTTGAATAATACAAAAAATATTAATTAATCTTTTGCGCGTGTCTGTGTGTTAATTATGAACATTTTTGCATAATTACTTTATTAAAGTCAAGGTTTTCTAACAATTAATATTTAGATGAATAATTATATTGGAATATTTCCGGTTCGTACTATACATTTACATTGAAGATTGTTGAATTGAAAAAGAAAATCTTTGTGTATGAGAGAAAAAGGAAATTCTCGAATTATAACTTCCTTTTTAATTATAAAACATACAGTTTTAATTATAATGTACGTGAGTTACGGTTAAACAATTGAAATAATTGTAATAAATTTTATGGGTTAGAAAAGTATAACCTTTATTATTATTATTATTATTGCTAATTAGTATACATAAATCGTCAACATACCTAATTCTTTTTTCATTTATATCAATAATTATTTATGAGCAACAAAAATTGCAATATTAATATTGTAAAAAGTAGAAATTAGTTAGTTGTTGTTATCGGTGTTGGATTTTCTTTTTCACAAAAAAAAAGACAAAACCGGAAAATTATCTAATTATTCTATCAAGCTTGATAGCAAAATAATATACACAATTACAATATAGTTGTTGTTTACGGTTGACAAAAATAAAAGCCATTATTCAATTTGTATCAATTGTATGTCGTTTTATATCATTCATTATTGGTTATTATTGCAAAATATAAATATTTAGGTCTTATACTATGAAAATAATTATAAAATAACTGCTTTACAATAATTGTTCGTTTTACAACAATTATATTGTTCATAATACTGTATTTATGTATCTATGTATGAATATCAAATTATTTTTCATTATTTTTAATTAAAACTTAGAACAATTGAATTATTATCATCATCATCATAATTTTAAAGATTTAGTCACCACAGATTCTTTCACGTTCAATCTATTTGATTTACGTGATTCTATCCGCCAATTCGATCACACAATTAAGAGGGGAAAATTTAGATCATACGTTATTCAATTTGACGACTCATATACTGTATCTACTGCAGTGTGAACAACTTGTCTTTAAATTATTTGTTCGTTTTAGAGATTTTAAATGGCAATGAATGGTTCCTTTATTACGCCTATTGTTTAAAACAACAAAAAAATGGGGATATTGCGTTTATCAAGTCAAGTTGTCTTTAATATAATAGATGTACTGTACAATTGTGTAATTTTCGGCAGTTATTGTGAGAAAAGTGGGCCTACTTGCACCTACTTGCTTGTTTTTGGAATTTATCAATAATAATTTAATGTTTTGTAATTCTGTCTAAATGTCAATAAACAAAATTAATCAAATTTTATAATTACGATATTACCATAGAGATCATAGTTTACAACAATTATTTTTTTTTCGTTCGCTTCAAATTTGTTGTTATCTACACGCAGAATACAAAAAATATTAAAAAAAGGAACAGGATCAAGGCGAACTGCTAATATTATTTATTTCTTAAATATATTTTTACCAATTGTACGTTAAATAATTATAGTATTTTTCAATTTTTTTGTAATAAAAATTTTTGTATAAAGATACAGGATGTTCCATCGAAATATCGAATTTTTATAATAAAAAAAAACCAATCGCTTTTTCCACGAGTAAAAATCATCAATGATATGGAGTTATCTCTTACAAAAGTCACTCATTATTTTTTTTACTTATCGTAATTATTAAGTGACAATGTTATGTTATTGAAATATTTTGAAGTGATAATTCCATGAGACGCATCTATTTATAAACGGTTCTAATCAACAATAATCAATACTGTTGAAAGGTCTATCCTTCTGTCAATTATTAACGCAGGGTCTTTTTTGTATGATCAATTATTTAAACAAAACTTGAAAAAAGTATTAGCTCAAAATAGGAAGAATTGAGAATATGGAGAAACGAAAAAAAAAAGAAAACGGTTATTAATGTTGTTTTCTGTGTGTGTAGGTGAAAGAAAGAGAGTTGAAGGACCTTTAAAATGAAAATCTTGTTATTTAAAAGACAATAACAATAGAGAACGTTATACATATTTATGCATTAACATTGAAAATGAATTAATTTTAATTGAACCAGGTAAATGTTGATTTTCTAAATGTGTACTGTTTTTAATCCAACAATTACCGAGACTATATTCAGTAGGAATTTTCCCAGTTATCCAACCTAAATTGATGTCAATTAGTTTTAAAGGTGTCATTCTGCATACTCCGCCTATTTTAGTTTGGTCAGCTTGACACGAATCGAACAAAGTTGGTCTAATCGTAAAAGTTAAGCTATAATATTGAGTCGTTATCTGTATAAATAGCGTAAAAATGGAGGAATTTAATCGAGAAAAGACAAAGAACTTTGCTCTTTCGTAATCAAAAACGAATTAATATTTGAATAAATAAATAAATATGCGAATTAATTATGCAATAACAACTCCAAGGATGGCTGGACAATAAAATTTCTATCGTTTTTCTTGTATATTTGTCGACGATTTTTTCTTCCAAAGAGATTTTGGCGCAATCAACATAATTGCAGTGAAAGTATTTGTTAATATTTGCATTGTTTTTACCTTTCTCTATGATGTTGGAGTGTTGTTTTTCCCATTTCGGATGGATTGTCATTAATGATGGAAGTTTCACTTTTATTTTGTCGACAGACCTGAATAAGAGAAAAATTTTAAAAAACGACTACCGCTTTCACAAATACCTTACCAAATGAACAGGGTAATTTAATTAATTTTCCCCTATTTTTATTATGATCATTATTGTCTGTCATGTTTTTTCTGTGATCATCTCAGGCCTTTGTGTATTTGTGTTAAACTCGTTCAGTTCAGTAGGCCGTAGCGAAAGAGCTTTTTATTCATTTGTCACAATGATGCTCATGATCGTGATCATGATAATGATGATCGTGATGATGACGATGACGACAACGCCAGCTACGACGTTTTAATAATATATGATTTCTCTATACCTTCATTTTCAGTTCGGTTTTAGCCAGTTGCTGTGAACAAAGTGTGGCCCAGGCTGGCCAGTTCGCTGTTACCACTCCTGAACAGTAGAGCGTTCACTTTATTCTCGGATTAATTAATTTAACGTTCAATTAAAATTGAAAATTAAGTGTTTTATCTAATTTGTAATACTGTAGAAAAAGTGTGAGTGCAAAAAGTGAGTTATAATACCTTTTTATCAACCATTTTCTTATGGAATTACCTTCGAATTCCACCTGTTTGAAATACAGAACAACGGCCACCACCTGTGGTGATGTCGACAATTCTTATTGTTCGACACCACTTCCGGTGGTTGGATCTTTTCCGGTCGTTTTGGAAGTTTCTCGTCTTGATTAGAATTATATTTTATATCAAATAAATTGTAAAAATAGAAATTCCAGTTCATATATAATACGAATATTCTTAAATATCAACAACTTTTCTTTCGGTTGTGCAATTTTATCGTCTTTACTGTTCATAAATTAAACCGTCTGTTGTATTTGATTAATTATAGGTACTTTCTTTGTGTATGTTCGATTAAATCATCTTTCATTGTTAAGGTCAAACAATTCAACCTTAATTGAGAATACTTGCGGTCGTGGAAAATGCATATCTTTTGTTCACCATTGTTAGAATCAGAAAAAGTTTCAAGTCTTTTCTGACATTGTCAATTATAATAAATGTGCTAATTATGGCCATATTGACCTTATAAATCATCACTAAATTTGACGATAATTAACGACTGCCTATCAGATTTTGTTGGCTTTTATTTTAAACAAATAATCGAAACAAAAAAGTGGAACTATTAAGTGTTGTTTTGAATATTTTTCTAGTTCTACCGGCATTTTCCATAAGTTTCACTCTATAAATTACATTATTTATTGTGAATATTGTGACACTAACGCACATTGAACTTATACGTCTACGTTTTTTCTTTTTTCTGTTGCAGATACCTGAATGGAGGAAACCGTTCCATGACGTCAAATAGAAAATTTACCCTGTAATAATAATAAATAGGACAATGTTATATAACAAATTAACCGACAAAATAAACAAAATTATCTTTTAATTAACGAAAAAAAATCGTTTAATTTTCGATTAATCTATCGAGGAAGAAGTGTTTGCGGTTCTTATCAATTTCGTTAATTATTATTGATTAATTATATATCTGATAAAAATGGAGCAAGATATGGTAGATGCTGCAATTTTATGTAAACAACAATTACAACAACAACAAAAGCTACAACAACGGCGTTTTAATAAAAATAGTGTTGAAAATTTAAAAATGAATAGCAAGAAATTCCCATCAATTGAAGCATTAAATAGTGAGATGCCATATAAGAATTTACAAAAGAATTATTGTGGTAAAAAAATGTTAAAAACGATATTAAATCGTTTACGTTTAAAACATTGTGGTAGTGTACAAATATCAAGACCGGATCCAACATATCGTGTCGCTTATCTTGGTAATGTTGTTACTGGATGGGCGAAAGGTAAATCTCTATTTTCAAACCAATAAGGCAAGAGTACGCGATTAGTTTTTAAACAAGTAGAACTTGGTTATTTGAAATCAAAATTTACCTAATTTTTTTGGGATAATCAATGTATATCTTTTCATAAATTCAACACCAAATTTGAAAGCTCAACACTTTGTAGCATGAAATTCAAAAAAACTGATATAATATTTTTGCGTACTCTTGGACAATATGTGTACCAGATCTATCAAATCTATCTCTTACAGTGTTATTGTGTTTTAGTTCGCAGTGTACCAGATCTATCTGGTTTGTACCAGATCTATTTGGTACACTGCGAACTAAATCACAGTAACAATAGTAACACAAACACGGTCTATTAAACAAATTTCCAGACAGATTTTCAAAATATTTTCCATTATAATGATATGGCCATGAAATTGATAAAATTTACGACATTTTCATATTAATGTTGATGCAAATTAAATAATTTTAATACTTCTAAATACTTAATAGGCGAAAAGGGGGGTTCAATTTTCGTGATACTCATTTAATTTTCGAAATTGGATTTTACCTCTTAGGTACATCAGCTTTTTAAAAACGAGAGTATGATTCTCTATCTTTAAAATTATGCATGGCGTCAGTGTTGGAAAACTCTTTAAATTTGCTTCAATTATCGGAAAAGTAACAAACGTATCTGGCAAATTCTTGAAGATTTGGAAAGCTCTTTCAATTTGCTATCTAAATTCACCTGATACGTACTGAAAATCAATATTGCTTAAGTTTTAGCCCTTTATGAAAGAAAAGGTACGAAAAAAACAGGGTCCAAGAGTTTTTACTGCTATTCAGGACTTTATCACATTTTTTCCAAAATAAAAACCTTTAGAACATGCAGCTTAAAATGCTCTATCTAACCCATGTTTACTTTTTTCAATATCTTCAAAAAACAAACAAGATATCGATGTTTGGAAATTGGCAATTTTGGCACTCCGAATCGACATGTTAGTCGTGTGGGCTTTTGATCATCTTCTAGTTGCCTACTCTTGGACGAAATGACTTTTTATAAAAATTAGTGATTTTTTTTAATTATTCTTCTAAAATAGCCCTCTAATTTTTGCCATAAAAGGATATTCTAGACAGTAAACATGTTCCCAAATTAAAGCTTATGTCAATCAAGTGTCTCAATTGAATAAAATCATCTTTTCCTAACAGCTAAAAATTATGTCCAAGATATAGAATTTTTTAAAATGTAGGTATTTACCGTTGCACAACATATATTAACTCAAAACTTTGAAAATGTTATCACGTACATATTTTCTAACTTTCCACACTCTTGCTTTTAAGGGGATTCCGGAGCCGTTTGTCGATTCGGCGTGCGAAAACA
>JAZBGW010001267.1:0-15439 GCA_037464815.1 Mylabris variabilis
AACACCCTGTATATTAAAATATTGTCGCTTGAATGTCGCGGATGCGTTGAAGCTTTCTCGAAAGCAGTATTTAATCCTAATAACCACAGATGGGGAAAATTATTACTCCCATTGCCACTCAACAACAACTTACTAAAGTTGAATTCGATTCATTATTATAAATAATTAAATCAATGTGAATATTTACAAACAAGAAGTAGCAGCACGCCGCAAATACGGAAGCGATATACCTAAATTAAATCTTCAGAAGCGCCAAGAGTTAATGTTTTCATCGATGTGCATAAATTAAATTTCTATAAAAATAACTGCACAATTAAAAAACAAAAACACAAACAACTATAATAATAATAAATCAATAATTGTTGATATGTTATCAAGAAAACATCGCAACTATAGAAGCTGATTCGACTGTTCTTCCGCACGTTACAACATCAATGACGGATATGACAACTAACATGATACATTACGTTGTTAATTAACACAGGGTGTTATACCGGCCGAGTACACTTACGGAAACGCAATTATGTTCATTGGATGATTAATCTGAGTGCGGTTGACATTAACAAGAGAAAGAGAAAGAGAGAGGGTGGCGGTGATGGTGGTGGTGGTGGTGGTGAATGACGCCTATATTCACATAAAAGTCTACGTCCACTCGATAATCTAGTAATAACAAAAAGAAAAATAAGCGAATTAGTAAAAGACCCTCTAGCAATTATCCATTTACAGAACACGCTAGCAATTATTCGAAACAAAAAATTCTCAACTAGTTGTGCTTCAAGGTATCCATAACCCGTCCATATAGTTTCACAAACTTCTTGTTTTTTTTTTTGTTTTTAATTAGTGAAATGACGTCAACTGTTCCAATGGTCTAGTACTGACTTATGCACACTATACATGGGGGTAAAGAGAATGATCAATTTCACTAGGGTTGTAAAAATGTTTAATTAAACTTTAGGGTAATATAGAATACAATAGACTGTTGTAATTAACCAGTTTGCGACATTGAGGGGTAGGTCTTGTTTTGATTAAGTAAATATGTTGTGGTTCTTTGCAGTTTCATGGCTACTACTACCACTACTACAACTACCCTCTCTATTTTATTCCCTCTAGTCAACTAAATACTGGTTAGTGTGTACGTACAGCCACCACTAGAATAGCCAAACAAATATTTTATCAAACAATCTCCATACTTGCAATTCCCATTTTCTCATAATAGTATTGTATAAATATTTACATAAATAATACAATTTTTAATTAATTACATATGGAATAAATCATAAAATCTCTCAATTGATTAATGAAAAATGTATACATTATGGATTGTTTATTACATGCGGCAATTTATAAATTTTTAATTATTATTAACCAATGCAAACGATAGTAATGCATTTAATATAAGCCATTTCATAATGTTCAATGTTGCGGGATCTGATTGACTGGTCGTTATTCAACAACTGATTTGAATATACATTGGATGCATTTTCATGTATCCAAATAACCCAAAAAAATATCGATGGATTAATGCTTTCGATGCTTGTGAAATTCACAACGAATACAAAATTAATATAATATAATTGAAACAACAAGCAAATTGTTGTTAAATTCCTAAATATTCAGTCAACTATCCACCGTATTTTTATTTTTGGAGAAGAGTGTTAGTTAAAAAGCTCGCAAGCATCCATTTAACGCCACACAAGAGCGGTTCTGTCAGGGTAAATTAAATCAACACCCCGAAATTCAACGTTCCACATTTCGACGATATACTAAACAGAAATGATTGGATCATCGTATTTAACTTTATAAAACATTAACACAATTTCGACGTTAGACACCTTTCAATTGAATTTCCCTCCATATTTGAAACGGAACGTTAAAACGACAGGAGAGCTGGGGGTAAAAAGCCAAAAAAAATCTGGAATACCAACGGAGAAATAAAAATTCTAAAAATGTCATGATTTCTTTCGTATTTCTTAACAAGGTTTAGATTCTTTTACCGGAAATTTCGACCAATAAATATCAGCTTCCATTAACAGAGTTGGAAAGAGAGACAAGAACAAGAAAAAGTCGAGATATTTCCAATCAAATAAGAGATTTGGTGTGGTTGTATTTAAATTTATGGTAGTGTAATTTAATGGAATGTCGATATTATCGTGTATTTTTTTTTTGTTTCAAATACTTTGCGAAGAAACTTGAAATTTTCCTTGGTGTTTCCATTAATGGTGAGCATTCACATTTCAACAGTCTGTTAAGCAAAGTTCAAGATGCATTCGGTGTGTACTTTCCACTATTCCACACTAATTATTCCGTCAATGTAAATGTTGATTATGCATAGTAATGGAATTGGTGGTTAATAATCTCAGGGGAATTCGACTGAGTACAGTAATTAGCAAATGTGCACTTCTACTATCATCGAATTATTCCAAATTTAATGGTTGAAATAATTTTTATCAATTTTTTGTGAAAAAAATTATCGGACTTTAGTTTAAATTTTGGTATTTGTACTATAATTTTAATTATTATAGTATACAATATAGACAATTAATCAACAAAGGATGCGCTTCTCTAAACCCTTGTAGTTGTTATCCAACCACCAAATAATGTACAGAGTTACGAAACTATTCTCCCAGAGTCACTTTATAGTTCTTCACCGCATGGTTCAGTGGTTACAGTCAGTGTTATTGTTGGCTATAATGATCTTTACTGGAGAGCAAGATGGTATTTTTGAAGGTCTGGAATAGACTGAGGCTCATGTAATATGAAGGGCGGCAGTAGTCGTGGTGGTGGGTTAGAGAAGTCCGAGTATTATATGGCTGTACTATCATGCATAATAGATGGGAGTTAGACCAACACATGTGCACATGAAATACAAGCAATAAAGATGAAACAAATTACAGTTGCCTTAACTGAAATTTTTCTAAAATCAATTTTATTTGATTACATATTCATGAATAGGTGACAATGAACGATGTTGAAATGCTTAATAGTGTCAGAACGGTCAACAGGTCGTCTGTCACACGGTCCTAAGGTTGAATCGCACACCATTCTGACGGGCTCTCGATCCCTTGATACCTTGCGCCATTTCACGACGACGACGACGTCGACAACACACTCATATATGCCAACATTGTATACTGGTGCAGTCCCTGATGATACATTTATCCGAACTCTCCTTCAATTTACACGGAATGAACAGAGAAACCGAAAAATAACCGTATACACCACTATACCTACAACTACGATGATCAAAAACACAATAAACAAAACTTGTACGATTCCTATGGGGTAAATGATGAAATCCACTAAATTTGTACTTTTCAACAATTTATCACAAATTCTCTCACAACTTTACCGACAATGGAAGAGACCTAGTGCACCAAAAATTATACATCCCGCTTTATAGAAGTTATACAATTAAATTAATAATACACATCGTTTATGGTGTTTAGAGCTGCGAATTGTTACTGTATGTGTATTTTCAACTAGACTCACCAAAACTGATTTATAATTTAGAATCGTGATAAATTCTCACCGGCAACGGTAGTTTTAGAACGTTAAAGTGACGAGAACTTTTTGAAAAATTCAAACAGAACCACTCGAATACTGCACGAATAATTAAAGCAGTCCAGAAAATGCTACACCAACCATCATTCCAACGGATAAATAATTTAAAATATGGTTTAAACATTTATTTAAAAAAACACTAGCCAGGAAATTTCAACTTTGTTGACAAAGTATAACGAATTTACTTGAACCTAATTAATTTGGAAATTAATTGCAAATGACGTGTTTATGTGTGTGTGTGTGTACTGATGGCGGTGTTGGTGGTATAAGATGTAAGGTCGAAACAGTTTCCATCTAAATATTGGAGTAGATAAAATACAACATTGTTCGTGTTTAGAGCACTGTAAAACACCTGGTCTACACCGTATATACAATGTGAATTAAAATTTAAAAAAGTAATTTTGAAGAGTGTACATTTGAAATTACTCGCATCCGAATGGACCGAGTTGATTTCTCCTATATAGACAGAGGGCCACAAAACCGAATTAAATATTATATTAGTCTTTCTTTGTTCGGTTGGAATAGTAGAGTAATAATACAGCGAGACTAGTAGTAGTAGAGAATCGAAACGAAATTGATTCGAAACGACAAAACAATATAAATAATAAAACAGTAACAAATAAAGAAATGGGAACAAGTTGAGGAAATTCAAACAGAACCACTCCAAATAAACATATTTAAAACTACTTGACAATTAAGAAAACAAAACAAAATGTTTGTGCTTTAATACATAAATACAACTAACAAGATAAACGTTGGATGTCGCTTACAGAATTTGTAATCAAGTTCAATACAATAAAAACAATAATTTAGGAAAAGAGCATTTTCCGTCAACGTTCCATTAAATGTGCGCTCGACTTTTTCGCAAAATCCACTTTCACAAACACAATTGTCTCTAAACTAGATGAAAACAAATTAAAAAAAATATTACATCGACTAAAGATAATTACTAAAGTAAATGTTTCGTCCATTAACGGATAGTAATTAATTAGTCTCGTAGAATGTCTTGTAATGGCCGGTATAATACCATTATCTGTCGAAACATGTCGTCGCATACTTTCCAGCCGACACAGAAATGTTCCAAGTTTTATACACACGGTCTTCAGCTTTTTAATTTAAAATGGAACAGTGTTGTTCGCAAATATGTAACAGAAATTCTCCTAATAGCCATAAAGTTACAATTTTAGAACTATATATATGGTAACATTATTGGTTATTGCTTCAATATTATGTTTGGTATATCCACCATATTAGATGCTTATTACGAAATTGCTGAAATTTCTCTTATATTTGAACGTTATAAATATAAGAAAAGATACACGAAAATAAAGAATTAAAAATTCATAATTTGTATACCTTCTCATTCTTCTATATTCCTTCAAATAGATAAATTCGCCCGGCGCATCCACCATAATTGATACCTATTCAACTTTGGCAAACTATTATTACCGATCTAATATTCAAAAATATAGCTCCAATGTACTTTTATTATACTTTATAGACGTAGAAAAATGAACGAATCGAAATATTGTGTGAACATTGAACGAAATAACCGTTGACTTAGATCAAAGCATCTAGACGTCTATTCAAACATCAAACTATTTTGCTTCAATACAGGTGGAAAAATAAACAAAAATTGTATCCAAAGTTATATTGACTAGAGAACAAATAATGTTTGTTTGACAATGGTGGTGGTGGCGGTTTTTTTTTGAGGGAAAAATGCCCCTGAGAATCGAGTTTCCGACCTGAAATTGTTTCACAATCGATGGCTGTTACAGTAGAGCAGAAACATTATTTTCAAGTCGACATTTTTATTTTTGTTTCAAGTAAATTATTTATTAAAATTGTGATCGTCGGCTTTATACACAGCAATATTGATCTGTTCCGTACAAAGCCTCCAACGCACCTGGTCTTGACTGCGTATCTAGGTAACAGGGATAATTCTAGAAATTGCCCAAATCTCCCAACCCCAATTAGCTATAATAATAAATAACAAAAGGAAAACGTAACATTCTTTGACTGATGAAAGCGAGAGTTGGTGGGTTGTATTCGTTCTTTTTTTTTTCAAACAACATTTTACGACATATTTTATAACGAGAGCTATTTCATTTTTAATTTGAGGGGGCGTGTTGGCCGTCGTCACGCCGCCAGCGTACATCTCGTAATTCATTTAGACCCCCCAATGTGGGATTACCTGTTTAAATTCATGTGTATGTTTGGTAGAATAGACATATCTCACTGAAAATTTAATAGAAAAATACTCAGCGAAATTTAGTCGGAAATAATTGATAAAGTTAAATTCGATGTTCGGAGACGTCTTGAATAAATCTCGGATGTCATTGAAGATGCACACTGTTGAATGCAAATAACGCAATATTACAATTTCTATTCATCCATATTTATGGCAATTGAAAGTTTGTAAATTCCATTCATACACGTCAAGATAAATCTCTGATAGATACCTACCTATAGTTGAGAATATATATGACTATGACAATAATTGAAGGGAGAATGAAAAGAAAAAAAATTACTGAAACAAAGACCGATGGTAAATGAAATAAAATTGTTGCGCTACAACGATATTTCAACAATTCAAACCCCTTTGTCAGGTTGTTATGTAAATGAGGGATTTCGTAAATAATGAAAATCGTTCTTATTGCTAAATAACCAAGAACTGGAAAGACATTTTCGAGGTATTCTTACTTCATTAGTATTCATAAAATGTTTCAAGCTTGAATGAGAGAAACTAGTCTTATATAAAAAGCAAAACAATACATCACTGATTATTAACTAGAATTGAAATATTTACACAATTTATTATAATACTTGTTTACTAACTGCTTGTGATAATTGCACTTGATACTCAACTTTTATTATAACGTTGTTATAACATCAATGATATTGTCGACTTGTTTTTAAACCTAATTTAAAGTTGGCTGAATAGTTGTAACAAGATGATAATTTCACGATTAGTTACAACGCAAGAAAACTTTAACTAGAACCCTGTCAGCGATTTCTTCTTTTTTATTATTAATATAATAATTAATCAAAATCATACAACAACAAAGACGAGAGAGAAGTTTGCTGGAAGAGGAGGAGGAAAAAATATACAAAGTTTTACAGCCGCATTCAATTTCAACAAACTCGAAAATCCACCCTGTGGATCTGAAATTCAAGACCTTCAATTAAAATTTTGTTAAGCACATAATACGTTCCATTCTACTTTCCACCAAATAAATTCAGTTAACTACCAACGGTATTTTCACCTGAGGTTTTTGCTACAATAACGACGAGCTTTAATAATAAAAAATGATCATCACCAATAAATCATTATTAACAATATTGGCAATAATAAAATTTAATGTTTTTGTAGTTAATCAGTGTAATAAAAAAATAAACATGAATTTGGGGTGGATGGGGAACGGAACAAACACCGAATTTAATCCACATATTCAATTCATTCAATCAATCCGGAAAACGGTAAGGAGAGCAGTAAGTAAATGTAATTCGAGTTTTCAAATTTCCTCCGTATTTCTTCGCATCTCATATTTTCCGTTCGAATATTTCACACAATCTACATTCTGTCTTGGATATATTTAAATCTTATGTACTGAAATCATAGATTTTACGTCTATGTACATACATGAAGCATACATATACGTCTTCATGAATCTCCCGCTGACATTTCTATGAGCAATGATGACAACAATAACAACCAAAAAAATCTAGTGTAAAGGATATATGCAAACATATTTTGATGGCGTCTCAACAAATCTATTTGTGTCACACACAGTTAAACATATAGCGTTGTTGCTTTAATTAAAATAATTTACAACTAGGAAAGTTTTCATACAAAAACTTCTTAGTGAATTCACTTGAATGGCATTTCAACTTTGTCATATTCATATACGTGTTTAGTAAAGCATTACAAATAATATGTTTAGCTTTCACAACTAGAACAAGGAGAATATACGCACAAGTAGAAGATGTGAATTTCAAGTAAACACATACCCAAGTATACAGACATTTTAACCTTTTGTTTGTGTGAAATGTGTGTACTTATATCTTGAGGTACTTTAATAACACTGCATCAGACTGCATTTTAAGAATCGTCTGTTTCATTACGCCCTTTGAACTTTAGAAAACTCTAAAGTGGATGGATAGCCGAGCGAGAGATTGCGTTCGTTATAGTCAAGTATATATACAAACTTTTCCAATGAAATGATTATGAATAAATATTGTTATTTTCAAGTTCAACTAGCATCAAATTAGAATGTAAACTTATTCATTACGTACAATAAAAACTGAGAGTTCCACAAAATGTATACAGAGTATAATTGTAGTATAGAAAATTTATCTCGCCTATTTGCACACCTTTTATAGATTTGCTTTACAACATTTTAAAATTGGTTATAATACAGTGATTTTGCATTGATCAAAAATGAAAGGAGACGAGCGCCTGCAGCACCCATAAAAGTTGGTGGCTGAACATTTTCAATTTGATTCGTTCCGAAACGTTGAAGATTTATTATTTGGTCTGTAGTAGTGATAACGTACAGAAATATCTATTGATTTCCGAATAAAATAATAAAACTATAAAAACTAAAAATTTACAATAAATCACCTCAATTCGATTATTAATTAAAAGTTTTAAGGGCGTTTTAATACTTGAATTCGGATAATGAATCGTTTTGATGTGTATCCCACCCAGGAGGCAGTCAACAACATCTAAAGACATTAATAAGGGACGGGGCGTATTAATCGACCACTAACCATAGGGCGGTTACCTGTTCTCTGACCATGTACATGCTACCACTACCACTACCATCATCATCATCATCACTGAGCCAGATCGTTAGTGTCACCATTAGCCACCCTCTTGGATTTATAAACGTAGAGGCACTTGGAAGATGAGCTGATAGCGCTACTCACATTCCTTACATCTTCCAAAATTACTTCCCGTACAAACAACGCACACAGACACACATACAATCAAATACATGTTCTAACAGAAACTCGACGGGAATTATTTTCAATTAGATAAGAGAGTGGGCGATGAGCGTACGGTGGACCGTTTTAAGGAACGCAACGACCATTAACGTTAACAGCTTATATTCAATTTTACGTTCATCTAAATTGTTACATTCGGTATGCCTTTTTTTCTAGGTATAGCAATAAAACGACCACCTAATCTGATTTAAATACCGAACAAAACTAGTAATTGGATATTGATATTAGTTTACATTTGAATAGATGTTTTTCCAATTTATCAACAAATCAACTTGACTCTCGAATATTTATAGTTGAATTCTTCTCGTCTGTTGTAGTTATAATGAGCACAACGATATGTTTTCGAGTAGGGAAACAGACACCAAGTAGTAGTAGTTGTTGTAGCCTTTAGGCTATCTACTTGTGGCCGGTTTTAATAGCCACCCCCAAAGTCAGCACGCCAATTAACCCTGGTGATTCTCCAATTTTCAAGACACTTATTCCACATCCACTAGTAGTAGTTCAACGTAATGATGTCAGTCAGTGGTGATCATGTTGCTCTTGACGTCAAATGGGCCGCAAGACAAGAAAGGGAAGTGAACGAGGATGACGACAGTGACTATGACATATCAGGATATAGGTAGAGTAACAACAATAACAAAAAAAAAGGTGAACGCACGACGGTAAGCCGTAACGATCGCAAGGACCAATTTGGCTCCCGTCCAACTCTTAAAAGTCATCCCATTATAGATAGGAAAGGTTGTATGGAAAGGATGATTCGCACTTTACCTGAGATTCAATTTGTTTGGGTGACGTGTTGGCACGCGAAACACAATACCTAAATAGAGTTCGATTTAGATGATGATGATGATAAAGTCGATGTTAAAAGCTATTGTGATTTAGTTCTAGTGAGGTACGAACGGATATAGGCCACCAGATGATTTACGCCGATTTCATATCAAACAAATAACTACATATTGTATTATTATCGCAATATTACAAATGGAAATATGAATGTTTGCCACATTTTAATACTGATTGAAACTGATTTTGAATCAATACACGAAGAATAGAATAAATGTAATATTCATACGAGAAAAACCAACAATAATGTGGAAACGTTGAACATTGAAGTCATATTTAAGCTTACGCCAGTCAATCCGTTGAATTTTAGCTTAAAAAACAAGCAACAAAAATGGGAGATTTTAACTAAATTTGAATGACAGGCGAAACATCAACTTGACTATTATGGAATATCGAATTTTCACCAGTACATACAAACAAAACCATCACCATCATCATATATTCGTAGTAGAGATGAATTTTTTGATGATGCAACTAGCAGGACTTGTTTAAAGTTTTAAAAGTTGCTCGATAATTTATAAATGCAACTAAGTAGAGCTTTGACATGAAAGTTTACATTGCTCAGTTTTGATAAAGTTAAATTAAATAACGTTAAAAATTTGCATAGCAATTTAGAAATTAAATGAAATATTGATAGATGGTTGAAATACAATAGAAATAGGTTTTAGTTATTGTTTAAGTGAGGATTTATTGCTGTCTAATACTTTTCTGATTTAATTTATCGTGAATTCAATTTGAGTTAGGTTGATCGAGATTCGTTTAGAAGATTGCATTATAAATATAGCATCAACTATAATAAAATTCTTAAATATAACGCAAACATTTTTATAACGTTATCCATATTTAATAAAATAACCGTATTGATAAAGAAGCGGAAAAAACTGAAAACCACTAACCTACATATTTCAGTCTACTACTGTATAAATCGAAACGATCTCATCCATGTTTTCTAGTAGCAGCTTTTCCACCATAAATAGTAGCGATTTTGGTGTGAAATACTAATAAATAATCCACCACCATCGTTAGAAAAAGGATAGGTAGCAAGGCAAAATCGTATCCGGCTCTTTCTCTATATTATATAGACAGTTATCTTTAACCCTCTAGTTTTGTTTGAATTTATTTCTTATAAATATCGAGGGAAATATACGCAGTAAACTCGAAAATATTTTGTCGCTCGCTTCTACCACCACCACTAAAACACCATAATCTTTTATATTTTCTTTTCGAGTTAATGTTTACGAACCAGTGAAAATCCGTCTTAAAAACTTGCCAATATTTCCGAAAGCAGACTTGTAAATACTTTAAACAAGTTAAAAGCATTGAAGTTTCCATCATCCTGATTTGTATACAGAATTTAGTTGTTATCAACAAATAAATATACCTACTACATGCACGTTCATGTGATAGAAATTGTTTCCCCTTCATTACAACGAAAATCCAGGGGGTTGTAAAACAATTCATTTTAGGAATTATGTCGGACAATGGTGGGATTTGAGCAACAACCTGCGCCCAATTTTACTGTTAACATGAGAGAATCTAAAAATAAAATCATAAAAAAAAAACATGAAATTAATAATTTATCGTGGAAAGTTTTACAACGAGAAAAACAACAGTAATCCAATAATTAAAAACAAATCAATTTTCTTATGTAGAAATGATTATTAATTATGTAAATTTAGGAAAATGGCTAAACGGTTGTTTTGCCGACATGATGAAATTAAGATTGTTGTTAAATTAAAAGATAACGTAATAATTTTCGAAACTAACAATGTTTTGATAAACTAACAATAGCGATCATTACTGGTATTGCTACTCCGTTCATTTTGAACGTTAATGAACTTGCCTGTTGTTATTTTATCTATCAATCTAGTCTCGCCTTTATTATTCCTATTATTGTTGTTATTAATACAACAATAATAACAGATTTATTTTGTTAAAGATCGAAATCAAAATATTTGCCAAATTATTATCGAAATAAACGGGCCTCCCCTTTCTTCAGTCTATCTAAACACTCGTGATGACTCAAGTACATTGACCAGATGGGCTCTTGAATCGTTCTGTATAATTTTCTAAATAAATTTAATGTAAATATTAAGCTATCAACACGTCTCTTGTTATTATAGAAACTATTTCTACCATGTACTCTATAAACTATTCGAATATCATGTCAAATACACTGGTTACATTTCAGTTTACGTTGAAGACAACATAAAATCAATGTCTGTCTTGTACAAGTTTGCTTTCGAGTATACTACCAGACAAAGTTTATGCACTAATTCTATTTCCATCAACACTAACACAAAAGAGGAAAAATTCCAACAATATTTTATGGTTATGATCTGATAATAGTGAGAAAATTGCCTGTCTTAATATTCAGCGTGACAAGGGTCGTATCCAATCATTCTGTTTTAAAGAGGGACGACACCTTACGTTACATATCAAAACGAAAAAAAAATGATTCACAATCTAATCGAATTTCACGTTGGAACGTTTATTAATCGGATATAACTTGAAGTAATTAAGAGAGTAATCAATCAATCAATCAATCCAAGTGGAGGTTCTCTTGTGTGTGGTGGATGATCAGAACCGATACCAGACGAGACAAGTTATAGTTAACTCACAATTTTAAGAGAGTAATACACCAATTGAATCAAAACAGGTCAACATTTGTTGTAAAGCGGCCAGTCCCATAATTGAGTTGCAGGTGCTAAAATAACCAAATTTTTAAACTAATTTGGCCATTCCAGGTGGTTTTTGTTGGCTTATTCTCTTAAAGTTATGAGTCAACTATACATCGTGTTACTATTACATATAATCAATGAAGAATGTGGAAATGGAAATAAACCAAAAACAGATTTCTATCTTGCTGTATAACAACTAGTTTTAACTAAATTTTCGCCTCTAATGTGTGTTTAATTAAAAGCAATTCTCTAATCGATTTAAGAGAAACAACAATGGATATTCTTCTCAACACACCTGACAGTTTCATTCTCTAAAAGAACCTGTCGAGAATAAGCTACGATATTATTATACGCATCAACATATCCATTGATTTGTCTCAATTATTGTAAAATCCGGAAATTCTCAACAACAAAAAAAAACGAAAATTCATCAATTGTCCGTAAAGAACGAACAATGGACAAAAGGAAAAAGAAAATGATTGATTCCTAAACTGAATACATGTTCCAATCTGAAAACAACCCCTTCTCTCCATCTCAGAATTTCGCTTTGTTCCAGTTTTCAACGTAATCGCATTTCAACCACTATCGTCTCTTTCGTTTTTCTTTTTTTTTGTTCTCCTCTCTGTAGATTTATCTTGTGGTCATCTTCGGGCCTATTCCGTTTTTTTCCTTCTTCTTTTTCTGCCCCTGTGAGCCGACAGTGTCGTTTGTTTTTGTTGGAGAGACATTCGTATAGGGTCCAGTTTCTCTTGGAGAATATATCCTGTTCGTTCCCTTTTGAAAAATTTACCCTTTAAAAGCTCTTTGCTGGATTAGAACAACCGCTAGTTTTATAGTATAAACGACAAGGATAAAGTATTTTGGTTTTCAAGGAAGGCAAAAAGGAGGCTGTATAATAGGAGAAAGAGAGAGAGAGAGATAGAGGGAAGCGATTTCAGGTGGTGCTGAAATATTAAACGTGTTATTTATAACTGTATTTCACGGCTGGTTAATAAATAACATAAGCGTAGAGAAACGTATACTGTGGATGATCATCATAGTTTAAACTATAAAATATGATTAGTTAAATTTAAGTTGGTTTGAAACAGTTTCAGGAGTGGATCGTGTACATACTGAAGTCGACTTTATATACAATTTTTGGCTCTTATCCTTGGCTTATCATCAGTATTTCGCGTATAATTTTCAGTTGAAATAATCGATAATATACTCGTACTGCCCGTATTCATAAAGAGAGCCCATTGAAGTAGATTTTCCGACTGTATAGAATATAACTTTTAAATCTATGCAAATAGCTTTTAGTTGTAATATTTTTATTTAAGTCTCTATCTGTATATCGTTATAGTTGAGTTGAATGAGCAAAGAAAATTTTATTATGTTAATACGATAAGCCTCCTTTCGAATTATAGTTACATAGTTCAACCTTGTCACAAGTTGACAATTTCAATGTTTATTTACAAATAACAGGAATGAAGGTATAATGACAACCTGGTCGTATCATGCATCTTTAAATTCGATAGAAATAACAATGTAGGGTTGTCTTGGAAAATTGGAGAAGCTTTCAGTTACCGTCGGGATTTGAAAGTTTCATTAACGTATCTCCCCAGTGTACCAACAATACCAACAACGATATTGTCTATATATCTATATAGTTAAAAACTTTTCACCACATCGAATCGATCTTTCATCTATTATAAATTGACATTGATTTGATAGGTGTTAGAGAATAGAGAGCGCCCCATTCAAAATGAAAACAAGAGACCGATCATCCAATTTACCACTTTACCCATCAAATTATCGAATCACACTATAGACTACAAGTTACAGAATAGTCCACTCAATAGATGAATAAAATATATGTCTTTTTGGTTGAGATTCGATACGAATAATTCATAAAAAAAAACTGAGCGTTAAAAATAAACAAAGCACCTCCACCATATTTACCCACTTACCTTAACTCTACTATCTAAGTGTTTATGTATGCAGTTAAAAGGGAGTTATAGAGGCGGTAATAGTCCAGTTATCTACGACAGCATGCCAGGGGTGAGAATCAACAGTTTCGACTGCCTGAAAAGCTGCACGCAACAGACAATAGTGACAGATAACGATGAAACAGTCTTAAATGTCCAATTTTTTCTCATCATACACCGTGGAATTGTCGTCTCCAATACAGCTGTACCTGTTTATTTATCTGTGCATGTATGGATGATAAACTCACGTTCTGTAAACGACCGAAAAGGTAGATAAAAGATCACGAACTGAAGCGGATGGTTAGGTTGCGTCGGCGGTCCAGCGCCCCAACATCGAGCAAGCGCATCTCTCTCCCACCTTCCTTCCTTTCTGCCGATTTCATTACATCAAATCACATAATGGACAACTATACATGTCAGGTTTTACAGTTTGATCTTCCAAATCACACTTACCATTATCACTAATTGTGTATACTTTCAATATGCTTAAGCATACTACAAGAACATGAAGTTTTACGAGTCATCAAAATGTTGTACGTACTTTCTGCAATTCGAATAATAAATTCCTATGTATGCTATTAAATCAGTTTGAATAATGATAGTGTCGTTGGAACTTGTCGTGAAGATTGCCAATAAATTATAAATCATCTTATACCATCATCGTCTCCAACAAAACTTACAATATCCGTCTAATCTAATCACCTGCTACAATATCTCTAGTTGTTGGTTAAACATCGCTAATTAGTGTTTGGACTCGAGATAATTACACTTTTGCACTTTTGAAATTCATCTTTCTCTGTGTTGTGTAATCATTCTAATAATAATTTTCGATAAATTCAATCGAGAATTTTAACTTTAATTAGAAAGTTTTATCTCTCTATACTATATAGATCTTTAACTCATTACCTATATGTATAGGTATGCTTTGAAATGAAGGCTTCAAACAAATTCCATTTTGTGATTGAAATTATAGAGAGAATTCGATAAAATTGGTATTAATCAAATTAATTTATTTTAATATCATTAGTAGTGTATTCGTTATAATAATTTGTAATATTGGTAATTGTGGTAATTTACTAATTGAATTTACGTGGGAAAAAATTTCTTCTGATACTGTATAATTATCGAAATTATCCTTTGATAAATGTTGACTTTTAATTATCACAACATACATAAATACACACCAGGTGTCTGTTTTACATTTCAAGGTTTTTAGCAAAATTAGAGCCTCTTAGTTTATTTGAAAATCGATCAAAAAACGCCCGTCTTGTACAATATCGCGATTTTCAAAAAAGTAGCTACACTCTTAAAACGATGAAGAATGACTCGAAGACCTTCCCAACATTACTTTATTTCGTTTCTGTCCTTTGGATTCTA